>PVKC010043120.1:0-11746 GCA_004027635.1 Crocidura indochinensis | reverse complement strand
CTGTTTTCACTTGATAAGCAGAATGAAGCAGAAAATGAATGGCACAAATAAGTGAAACTATAAACTAAAATTCACATTATCATATTCAGAGATGGTAGATAGGTAAACAGTGGAAGTAGGATTTTTACTTTTCTAGTTAACTGAAGACTTTGAGTTTTATATTAATATATCTAATACTAGTATAAATTAAAATTTACTTAGCATGGAGCCACAAAAACATTTTAAAACTGGGTATCTTAGTGGTACAGCTAATTTATAAAGTGTCATCTGAAGTTTTATCAGCATGTAACTTTATTAGTATATACAATTGACTCTTGTACTCATATGCTTAGGAAAATGCATGCATCTTTATAGTTGGCACTTGTTTTATTTATTCTGTGAACTTAAAAGTTTCAGAAGTGGGCCCGGGAGATAGCATGGAGGTAAGGCGTTTGCCTTTCATGCAAAAGGTCATTGGTTCGAATCCTGGTGCTCCATATGGTCCCCCGTGCCTGCCAGGAGCAATTTCTGAGCCGGGTGTGACCCCCCCCCACAAAAAAAAACAAAACAAACAAACAAAAAATATAAAAAAAAAAGTTTCAGAAGTGTGTTCAGTTCATAGAAAATTGTAATCCTTGTTAAAAGTTCAGTGTGACAGTTTGAATTTCTTTTCATTTGTGATGGCCTTGACAGTTTTTAATTTGAATGCTCTATTTCAGAGATCAGCCAGGACACCCAGACATGGCACAGTTACCTTTAATTTTTATTTATTTATTTATTTATTTATTTATTTATTTATTTATTTATTTATTTATTTATGAGTTTTAGAGACCCCACACAGTGGTGCTTGTGGTCTAGTCCTGACTGTATGCTTAGGAGTGACCCCTGGCAGTGCTTAGGGGACCATATTTGATGCCAGGGATTTGACCTGGGGTCAGTAGTATGTGCGCTGCAGTTTGTAATGCCTGTTTCATTCCCTTGATGGGGGTTGGAGGGATAGTGTTTTTTGAACCTTGCTTTAAGGTTCAGGGGTCTTGATTATGCAAAGCATGTTCTATCCATCTCTTTGAACTATCTGACAGGTAGATTGCATGAAGTGCCATGATTAGAATTTGATATTTTTCTCATGATTGAACTGAGGTAATGGTATGTTGGCAGTAAGATGGCAGTGAATTTTGATTATGTCAAATAAATATTACTTAACCACTGTTATTGAAGACATGAGTCAAGTATTTATACTCTTTTTGTTCATTCTTTCCAAACTATGCTGCTTGTAAGAATGTCAGTATATACATGCTTTACCTCCTTGAGAAAAAAACTATAATATTTTTTACACAAGAGAACTTATTTCCCCAATTTAAATTTATTTAGCCATTTGTATCATTTTGGGTGCATGAATATTTATTTTGTGCTTTAGATTATGGCCTAGTACTATTAGATTTATTGCTCAAATGGTTCCTATTTGGACTGTTTGAAATCAAAGTAGTTCCTTTGTACTCTTGACATAATTTGTTTATTGTTTGTTTGTTTTAAAGATCTTTCTTTATTCTTTTTTTTTTTTTGGTTTTTGGGTCACACCCAGCAGTGCTCAGGGGTTACTCCTGGCTCCATGCTCAGAAATTGCTCCTGGCTGGCACAGGGGACCATATGGGGCACCGGGATTCGAACCGATGACCTTCTGCATGAAAGGCAAATGCCCTACCTCCATGCTATCTCCCAGGCCCCTCTTTCTTTATTCTTAGCTCATCTTGTATATATTTTGCCACAAGCCTAGAATCAGCTTCATAGAACCTTATTTTTTTTTGTTTGTTTGTTTTTGTTTTTGGGCCACACCCAGTGACGCTCAGGGGTTACTCCTGGCTATGCGCTCAGAAGTCGCCCCTGGCTTGGGGGACCATGTGGGACATCGGGGGATACTGGGGGATCGAACCGCGGTCCGTCCAAGGCTAGCACAAGGCAAGGCATGCACCTTACCTTTAGCGCCACCGCCCGGCCTGAACCTTGATTTGTTTTACTGGAAAATAGTATAAGTTATCAATATCAGGTGGTTGGTTTGGTTGTTGCTACAAAGATGTTATTTTAGTGTCTTTTATTTAGCTAACTCAAAGAATTGGTGTTTGTATACACAGGTATCTAAATACTTATTATCTAGCATCTATATCTATCTTAAGTTTAAACATGGTTTTTAAATAAATTCTTCAATCTCAATTCAGTACCATATAGATCATTATGTCCTCTGTATTCTGTTTTTATAACTTTACTCCTGACAGTGAGATGATCTGTTGTTGAACTATAGTATGTGTGTGCATGTAGATAACATTAATAGAATTGCTAACTAATCATTATTGAATTAAGAATAGGTATTTTCTTTGCCTTTGGTTTTTCAGATTCTGTTTTTTTTTTCAGGAGGGTACATTTTCACCAGCACCCATTCCCCTTTCTTTTTCTGTCATTAAATCACTACCTATTTGCCTTTTTCTGGAATATCTGCCTGAATATACTTGACAGTTCCTTATACCTACCACATTTCTCTCTCATTTTGCTCATTTTATTGAGTTTTTCTAGTGATTATCTTTTAGCATTTCTGGTAAATTGGGCTATTAACTGTTCATCTCATGTAGAGTGTGCAAATATTTTCTCACGTTCAGAAGGATACCTTTATTTCTTTTGCCATTCACATTTTTTGTTTTATTTTGGGGCTGGGACCCACACTTGCTGGTGCTCATGGCTTAATCCTAGCTATTTGCTCAGTAACTGCTATTTGGTTCCTAGATAGTGGGATACAGGGATATGGGATACTGAAAACCAAAACCAGGTCAGCTTCATGCAAGACAAGCACCTTTCCCACTGTACTATCTCTGAGCCATACAAACACTCTATCTTTTGATATAGTCCCCTTTGTTTTTGTTGACTTTGCCAGTGAATGACTTGCCATTAAATTCCCCTCTGAGGGCTAAGAGTTTTACCTATATTTTGCTCAGTATATTTTATGGATTTTAGTCTAATCAGAGGTCTTTAATTCACTTTGAATTGACTTACGTGTAGGATTGTTCCGGTTTCGCAGGACCATTTATTCATTCAGAAGGGGGTATGTTTGAGGACACACCTGGCAGTGGTCAGGGGCTATTCCTGACTTAGCTTGTGGTTGGGACCATTAAGTGCTGGAGACTAAATCAGATAATTTGTTTTCAAGGCAAGTGCCTTACTTAACCCCCGTATATTCATCCTGTATTATCATTTATTGAAGGAACTTAACTTGATTTGCTTCATGTACCCCCTCCTTTATCATAGATTGTGCATAAATCTGAAGGCTTGTCTTGGGTTCTGAATTTTATACATCGATCTGAGACTTTTTTTCCTGGAATATTTCTAGTATGCTAGCATGACTATATCTGTCTGAGTTGCTTTCCCTTTCTAATAGCCTATTATTTTGATTTGATAATTCCTTATTTTAAGAAGTGACAAAACACTGTATTTCTCTGATGTGAATGTTGGTATAAATAAGTTGAACACGTGTGAGGTAGATTTTAGGGTGGGAAAGAACCCATACCTGAAAGAGCACCACTGCTTAGTGTATCTGCTGTGGACAGGGGTTTATCACATGCAAAGGAAGCACCTGCTATATAGTATCTCTAGCTCAAAGAATAACTTTAAAGTAGAAGCTTTTATGTTGTAATTCCTTTTTTTGGGTCACACCCATTTGATGCTTAGGGGTTACTCCTGGCTAAGCGTGCAGAAATTGGGGGGGGGGAGACCATATAGGACACCAGGGGATCGAACTGCGGTCTTTCCTTGGCTAGCACTTGTAAGGCAGACTACCTCTAGCGCCACCTCTCCAGCCCCAAAGTTGTAATTATTTTTAAATTGACTAATATGTCTGACATGGTAGGACTTTTAAACACACACAAAGTTGTAAGATCTTTCAAGAAAGGAGAAACTTGACTTCAAGAGAAATTTGAAGATTATATTTAGACTGAGAAAATTTAAAAGGCAGAGTTAAAATGACCTTAACTGTGAAAAATTTCTGAATTGTTAATGAATTAAAATAATGAAAGATATATTAAGTTGTATATAGATGCAATAGTGAAAACAAGTGAAATATAGTAGGCAAAAATTGTTGCTCTGTTATTTCTATTAGGAATTTGCTTCTTCAAAATGTGGTGCTTTTATCATTGAGATTTAGAAATTTGGTTTTGGAAACATTAAGATTTGCTTTTCTGTTTAAGACTGTTTTAAAGAAGTCATTCATATACGTCTGGATGAACTTATCCGCGTTTTAAAGTCAATAATGAATAAACATCAGAACCTCAATTCTATTGAGCTCCAGAATGCTGCAGAAATGCTTGCTACAAAAGTGAAAGGTAAGAAGATAATATTTAAAATCTTTGGTGTGGGCAAAATAGAGCCAAATACTGCCTTATACTCCATGATTATAGTGTTCCTTTTCTTTGGAGGGAGGGTTTGCTATGTTGATTATAAAATATATAAAGAAACCCTTTTTGGAAATTTGTATGGTTCTTTTTTTTTTCTATATTTCAAGCATATAAAAAATGTAGGTAGCTTAAATGGGGAAAAATGAATTGCTTCTCTTATAGCTTTAAAATGGTCTTAGTACTTAGTCTCTCCAGTACTTGGTACTGGAGAGAGAGTACAGAATAGCTTACCTTGCATAAAGGCTGATCTGAGTTTGGTCCTGGGCACCCAAGTGGAGCCTCCCAAGTCCCACCTGTATTGATTCATTCCTGAGCCAGGAGTAAGTAAGCCCTAGATAAGCTGCCCCCCCCCCCAACCCCATTTAAAAAATAAATAAATTGTGCTTAGTAACCTTTTAAATAGATTGTTTTTAGTACCATTTAATTTAACTTAGGGAAATTTGTGTCTATTGATAGTAAAATTTCCATGCTTGGAAATAAGGGCCACAGTTCATTCAGTTGTTGTCAGTAGCTATTGTGTGCAGGATGTCCTGGGGAAGGAGCATGCCTGTGTAGAGTTGGGATGCACATTCCAGAAACAAGCTTGAAATGAGTTGCCTTTCAGCTCCCTTGACGATCTCTTTTCTTTGAGATAAAGCAGTCTTTTGGATATTATTTCCTAGCCATGACTTTATTCGTGGGATTTTCCTTATGTTTGCTTTTGTTTTGATGAAAATTAAAGGTTACTTTGTTGTTGAGAGACAATTTCAGTGGGACTTCATGAGACTACAAAACTTTAAAGATTTTGTTTTCTTTGGTGTAGTTTGTTTTCAAATAAGACCTTTCTCCCACTCTTATTGTTGAAGTGACCTAAAAATACTTTTGATAATTCAAGTGCAAAATATGCAGTTGACCTGAAAAATTGAGGTCAAATCAGAGTTTAATTCTTCTATCTTAATAATTTAATAAATAGTAATCATTTGGTGCCATCTAAATGCTTTGTACATATTGTTTAATGTTTCCAAAACACCCACAAGGATCGATTTTTTTTTTTTTTATTTCTGTAAAGATGAAAGCTTAAAGATACTAGGATCTGGGGCCAGAGTGATAGAACTGCACAAAGGGTGTTTGCCTTGCACATAGCTGACCCAGGTTCGATCCCTGGTATCTGATAAAAGTCCCCCAGCCCCACCTGAAATGATCTCAGAATGCAATCAAGACTAACTCCTCAGGGCCGGAGAGGTAGCATGGAGCATTTGCCTTGCATACAGAAGGATGGTGGTTTGAATTCCGGCATCCCAGATGGTTCCCCGAGTTTGCCAGGAGTAACCCCTGAGTGCTGCCGGGTGTGACCAAAAAACCAAAATAATAAATAAATAAAAGAATAACCCCCAAAGGGGCAACAAAACAAAAATAACAGATAAAAAGATATTAGGATCTGGAGAACTATCAGGAACATGAAGATTTTTTTGGTTGTTGGTTTTTGGGCCACATCCAGTGATGCTCAGTAGTTACTCCTGGCTCTACGCTCAGAAATCGCTCCTGGCTTGGGGGACCAGATGGGATGTCCAGAGATTAAACTGCAGTCCGTCCTAGGTCAGCGACTTTGCAAGGCAAGTGCCCAACGGCTGTGCCATCACTCCAGCCCCACATGGAGATTATTTTGTCCTAATCCTATGGGTATAGCTAATCAGAGTCACTTTAGAAGAACAGAGGTGTAAATTTGTGTTACAGTATGTCTTAAAGTATGAAATTTATTTTCTTCCTATCCACTAAAACGAGAAATTAGTATGGTTGACCCTTTTTAAGTTTGGAACTTACCTTTTAATAGCTTTTCTAGAAAAATTCTTAGTTTTCCTTCACTCATTCTAACTTTGATTTGTATTTCCTGTGATTCCTCTTGTTTCCAAGCAGGAAGTTTGATCTGACAAAATATTTGCAGTATGGTTAGAGAGATACAGCCTATGTTTGAAATAGATGAAGATATCTTTAACATTTGTAAATTTTTGTATACTTAACATGTATTTCCCTTATTAAAATGTATTTTGCTCAATCTTCTTTGTAATATCTATTAAAAATATCTTTGTGGATTTTTTTTTTTTTTTTTTTTTTTTTTTTTTTTTTTTTTTTTTTTTTTTTTTTTTTTTTTTGGTTTTTGGGCCACACCCAGTGACGCTCAGGGGTTACTCCTAGCTATGCGCTCAGAAGTCGCTCCTGGCTTGGGGGACCATATGGGAAACTGGGGAATTGAACCGTGGTCTGTCCTAGGCTAGCGCAGGCAAGGCAGACACCTTATCTCCAGCGCCACGGCCCGGCCCCGGATATTTTTAATATAATTGTAATTAGCCCAATAACTAACACTTGGCAAGTTAAAAAGTTAAAAGTTTCTGAATCCATAGCTGTAGAGGCCTTGTTTATTTGTTCTGTCTTGAAATTTAGCTTTAATTAGTGTATGACTATTGTTCATAATGCAGATAGTCCAAGAGTTTACTGGTGAATTACTTTTCCTAGTTTAGATCTTTTACCATTATTCTTTTCTCTTGATAAGCAGTAGTTATTACTGTAGCGCTTTGCAGAAGTATATTAACATATCTACATATAAATATAATAGGATATGTTATACCTTATTATTACAAGGGCTGTACACGCCCTGCTCACTGAGTTATCCATATAGTTTTCTTGTCCTTCTGTTAGTTTTTCCAAAACTTCCTAAATATCCACTGTATTGATGTTCAGTAATTTATTTAATAATTCCCTACTAGTAGATATTTGGATTATTCCATTTTTCTCTTGTTGTATACAATGCTTCAGTGAATACCAGCTAGGTAATTTCTTACAGGGCTAATTAATTACTAAGTAAAAAAGCATTTGCATTTATGTTTTTGATACTACTAGAGATTCTACTCATCTCAAGCAGTGCTGAAATGTTGTTATCTGACACTTGATAACAGCCTTCTTATCCATTATGGTAGCAGAAAATTGTTATCAGTGCAGACTTGGTTTGCTTTACCCATATTTCATGTTCTGGAGCTTTTCACATAACAGCTACGTGAAATCATTCTTATTCTATTTTATGGTCTATATTTATTTATTTATTTTGGTTTTGGAGCCGCATCTGTCCTGTGTTCCTGGGTCTACACTCAGGGATCACTTTTGGAGGACTCAAGGACCTAAGATGAGATACCGGGGATAGAACCCAGGTTGGCCATGTACAAAGCAAATGCTCTACACAATGTACTATTATTCCTGTTCTTTATGGTTTTCATTTTTATTTTAGCATTATTTGATGAAATTTGTATAAGTGAAGTTAATCTTTACCAACTGCTAATTTTCTTTGGCTTATTTTTTTATCTTATTTGCTTTTGATATATTGTTTTATTTCTGCATTTTTCAATATTTTTTTTTGTGGATTTTAAATTTAGAAATCAGGAGAACTTCTCTGTTCTTTTTTTTTTTTTTTTTTTTTTTCGGTTTTTTTAGGGTCACACCCGGTGACGCTCAGGGGTTATTCCTGGCTATACACTCAGAAATCGTTCCTGGCTTGGGGGACCATATGGGACACCGGGGGATCGAACCTCGGTCCATCCTAGGCTAGTGCAGGCAAGGCAAGGCACCTTACCTCTAGCGCCACCGCTCTGGCCCCGAACTTCTCTGTTCTTACATTATTATTCTCTTTTTTAAAAATGATTGTGTTGAGGCCGGAGAGATAGCACAGCGGTAGGATGTTTGCCTTGCAAGCGGCTGACCATGAACCTATGTTGGTATGAATCCCAGCATCCCATATGGTTCCCCACCCCACCCTGTGCCTGCCAGGAGCAGTTTTTGAGCACAGAGCAGCAGTAACCCCTGAGCACTGACGGGTATGGCCCAAATATAAAAAAATTTTTTTTTATTGTGTCACTTATTAAAGTTAAATTTTTGACATATTCTCTATTATATATCTGTGTCTTATAATATATTTATTCTAAGCAATAGCTGACTGCTTTACAAGATAAGTCATCATTTCCCCTACTTGAGATTTTGTCTTTATCATAAATATATGACATTGCTGCCTATTTCTGGATTTTATTCTGTTCTATTGATTTATTTAGTCATGTGTCATGCTATACAGCTTCTATTGAATTTTTAGGGTTTTTCTAGAGGCTTTTTGTTTGTTTGTTTTGTTTTGTTTTGTTTTGGGGTTGGTACACCCAGCAGCGCTCAGAGGTTATTCCTGGCTCCACTCTCAGAAATCGCTCCTGGCAGGCTCAGGGGATCATATGGGATGCCGGGATTCGAACCACCGTTCTTCTACACGAAGGCAGACGCCTTACCTCCATGCTATCTCTCCGTCCCCTTTCTAGAGGTTTTAAAAGACTATCTGATTACTTGCTTTTCTTTCTTTTCAGTTTTAGGGCCATAAGTCATGGTCCTCAGGAGCTACTCTTGAGCTTTTGCTCTCTTGGATCACTCCTGGCAGTGATCAGGGAATCATGCGATGCCTAGGATTGAACTAGGCCTCCTACATGCAAAGTTTGTGCTCTAGTCTGTTGAACTTTTTCTTGGCTTTTGAAAGTCAAGCTCTACTTGGATTTTCTAAATTATAAAGGCTGCCTACATATGTTGCCTTGCAGCTCTTTAACCTCATTGCCCATTGTATGCAGATCCTTATATTTGTATTGTACCTACTCAGTTAATAATACAGGATATCATTAATGTAACCATCTTTGAGAAGTTTTTGTAACCATGTGAAATCATATTCACAGGTCTCCTGAAGAGAGATCCTTTGGAATTAGATAAAAAGTATAATCTTGTTCCTACAAAGGTCTTGAGAGTATCACACTTCAATTGCAGATTCATAGGCTTTGAGATTTGATTCTGTTCCGCATAGGAACTCGTTTCACATCCAGGATTTTCCATTGGAATTTCTCGTTCAAATCACCTAGCACATTTTTTAAACAAATAACCATGCTTCATAATATCAGTGGAATTTGAGTTTTTGGTGGTGAAGACCACACTTTGTTTTTAAAATTCCCCAATTCCAATATGCAGCTGAACTTAAGAACAATATTATTTTAAGCAAAGTGTACCTTTTTCTCCTTTTGGTTTTTCTAGCTTCCCTTATTTGGCAAGGATCCTAGGTAGAAGATGGGATTCAAGAAACCAGTTGTTTTAAAGTTCATCCAAAGTAGAATGGGTTACTTAAAAAATTGCCAGTCTACTTCATATTTTCATTGGTAAAATATTCCTGAACTCATAACAAAGGAGTGTACAGAATATAAATTTAAAAATCATTTTCAGATGTTTCAGTTTCCTTTAACAATGTGTAAAATGTTAGAATATTTATATGGTAAATAAAATAATAGTTAATGTATCTGTTATCTTAGACCTCAGAACCCAAGATCTGGTAAGGAATAAGACAGTAATACTGGGAATTAAAAATTTCAAAATCATTAGATTTTTTTTCTGTGTATATGCATTGTGTACAGGTTTTTTACTATATCAAATAGATACGACTTCAGTTTTTTGTAATTCTTGTGAAAATGTACTTCATGTTGATTCTCGTGAGCCACAGTGTGTTTGCTGTTTATTTAAAATGCCTTAAACTAATAATAAGCAAGAGAAAATTCCAGAGTGATTTTAATGAGAAAGGTCTGGTATAACATGGACTCTGTGACTCCAAGACTGATTGATTTCACATTGAGTCACTTTTTTAGATGTGTCTAATTTTGTAATGCATGGAGTAGTCAGTTTGGAATGCCAGCTACTTTAACTTTTTTGTTTGTTTGTTTTGGGTTAGGGCCACACCCAGCGGGACTCAGGGCGTATTCCTGACTCTGCACTGGAGTATTACTCCTGGTGAGCTTAGGTGACCATTGGGGTGTTTAGGATCAATTCCAGGCCTTACATGTGCATCCATGTACATGTATCATCCCAGCCCCATGCTTTTCTTTTTTCGTTTGTCTGTTTGGGGGCCACACCTGGAAGCACTCGGGTTATTCCTGGCCCTATGCCCAGAAATTGCTCCTGGCAGACTTGGGGGGGACCATATGAGAAGCTGGGAATCGAATTTGGGTTTGTCCTGGGTCAGCTACATGCAAGACAAACTACCTGCTTCTGTGTTATCACTCTGGCCCTTACTTTGCTTTCTTTAATGAAAAATTTGAACATCTTTTACAATTTGATGTTTCTAATTGACTTTTCAGTTTTTGAATCTTCTCCTAAAAGCAATTTTGACTCTTATAAATAAGTGTTTATCTAAATCTAGTTTCTTTTTCTCTTTCTCATTTATGTAACTAATGTTTTATTATAGCTGTGAACTTCACAGAAGTAAATGAAGAAAACAAAAATGATCTCTTCAGAGAAGTGTTTTCTTCCATTGAAACCTTGGCCTTTACCTTTGGGAATATGTAAGTAGAGGAACTGTCATCAAGTTTAGGCTTAGGTGTTTCATGGAGAATGTATTAAATAATCCAGTAGGTATATATGAAAGATAAAACATTAATTAATACAAAAAACCATAACTTTGGAAAAGTTATATTCTGTGTTGTCTGGTGCTATTATTTAAAGGTGTGCTTATAGCTTCTTAGAAGTAATATTTGCAAGTGACTGTGTTTGTACTTTTTGTGACTATATAAACCAGGAATTTACTTCTAAGTTCTTTTTGATTGTTTTGGGGCTACATCTGGCAGCGCCCAGGCTTTATTCCTGGCTCTGCACTCAAGTATCACTCCTGGCAGGGCTCAGGGCACCACATGCTGTACTAGGGCATTAACTTGAGTATATTGCTGCATGGAGTGACCCTACTCACTGTACTTTACTTTGTAAATGATATGTTGTATGTAAAGCCTATAACAGAACTATAATGAATTTCTTTTTCTTTTTTCTTCTTTTTCTTTTTTTTTTTTTTAAACTTCTCCGAATAGTCTTACAAATTTCCTTATGGGAGATGTAGGCAATGATTCATTATTGCGACTGCCTGTTTCCCGAGAAAATAAGGTAAGCCAAGTTTGTGTGAAAGTACAAATAATTTTAATCTAGTTTTTTTTTCCCTTACCAGGATTGATAGCTTTTGAGTTGATAATTCATTAGAGAATTATACTAAGAATAATGTTAAGGATATATTTATATATACAGTAGGAACAGTATAGTATAGAATTAGAGTAAGAATAATTGGCAGTTTCTTCTTAAGTATAACACGGTCATTTTTGCAACAACAAAAATATACTTTTTTAAAGTGGAACTGCCATTTTAATGATTTTGAGTTTTTCCTTCTAATTGTAGACTCAAAGACTGGTTAAAACTTAGAAAAATAGGGGCCCGGGAGATAGCATGGAGGTAAGGCGTTTGCCTTTCATGCAAAAGGTCATCGGTTC
>PVKC010043119.1:0-11827 GCA_004027635.1 Crocidura indochinensis | reverse complement strand
AACAGCTGTCTTTTTGGGCCTAATCTTTCTTACCTTGAAATTGCAGCCTGTGACTAAATTTGCAATCCCATTATTACTACGAAATCACTATTCCTATTAAAAACTACTTGAGAAACATTATAAAATTACTTAAGAACATACTATATCAAAAATAATCCATTCCAACAGACTCATTGAAAAATTTAGTTGCCCAAAGAAAATGAGAGGGGTGGGGAGGAGGGATTTGTTACTTTTTAATTGGCCCTGTGATTTATAGCATTATAGTCTCTATAGTGTTATAGATAATAGAGTTTAATAGATGCAATGTTGCTTATTTCATTCCCACCAATAATGACCACACCACCAGAAGACATAAATGTCAGTACAGGCAAGCTTCAGTAATGGGTAAAAGTAACACATGAAGTGGTCAATGATATTGGGACCACAGAAGGGTGAAGACAATTTGTATGATGAAATGTAGAAATGTAGAAAGCCCCTGTCCAAGCTACTCCAATTAGAATGCCACAGAGCCTTGAATACATGTTAGAAGAATAGTGCAAAGGCTTATAGATGGCTACATACCTGTCATAGGCCATTCCTGTTAGGACAATGACCTTTGTCCCAACAAAAAAGTGTCCAGCAAAGACATGAGTCATAGAGCCTCCAAATGAAATAGTTTTCTTCTTTTTGAGATCAACTATCATTTTAGGACCATTGACAGAGAAGATACACACATCCAGAAAGACAGGAAAGTCAGGAAAAAATACATGGAACCCAAAAGTACTGGAGTACTGAGGATGGTCACTACAATCAGTATATTTCCACTGACAGTTGCCATGTAGACAAATAGAAATAGGGAAAATAGTATTTTTTTGAACATCTGGACTCTGTGAAAGTCCCAAAAGAGCAAACTCAGTTATAAAACTTTGGTTTTGCATATTTCCAAGGAGAATCTAAGATCCCAGGAGCAAGCATATAGAATCTGAAATATAATCAAATGTTCACATCAGACCTTTGCATTTATACATGTATAGCAAAATATATGATAATTAACTTTTATGCTCTGTAATTTTTATATACAAAACTATTTTTTAAATGTGGTAGTATAGGAAAGCAGACAAAAATACAGTTATAGAAATATGTCATTATGATAGATTCAACTTGTGCAAATGTGCAGAAATACCTTTATGTGGGGCCCGGGAGATAGCATGAAGATAAGGTGTTTGCCTTTCATGCAAAAGGTCATCGGTTCAAATCCCGGTGCCCATATGGTCCTCCGTGCCTGCCAGGAGCAATTTCTGAGCATGGAGCCAGGAGTAACCCCTGAGCACTGCCGGGTGTGACCCCCCCCCCAAAAAAAGAAATACCTTTATGTGAACAATTAATTTTAATTGCTTAATAATGATTTGTTTGTATTAGCTATAAGTTTTCTATTAAATTTTAGATATTGAGTATTCATTTTTAGATACTTGAGTATTTTTTACATCACTTTTAATGGATTTTTTTTCATCCTCTACACTTGAGTTTACACATAAACACACAGGATTTTGTATGGTGTATTCTGCATTCTGTATTTTCCATTTTGTATTTTGTGAACTGACATCTTACTCTATAGAGTTTTTGCTTCTAGATGTTTTTGATGATGTTAGTCTTTTTTTCCTTTATAGTATTATTAGTTTTCAGGTTTAGAACTGATATGTTAACATAATGTACTGTTTATTCTAAATATTTTAATTATTTTAAATTTTATATAAGAAGTTATATCTTGTATCCAATTTTTCTATTTTATAAATTGACTTTGATATCATTTCAGCTTTCACTTGCTACAACAAGAGACATACTCAAAGGTTACTCCTGGCTATGAGCTCATAAATCGTTCCTGGCTTGGGGGACCATATGGGATGCTGGGGGATCGAACTGTGGTCTGTAAGTGCATGGAAGGCAAATACCCTACAGCTGTGTCACTGTTCCAGTCTGATAATCACACACATTATGTGCCACCTGTCTTCCCAGATGACTCCATGTTCCTATAGATATTATTTTTAGGCCTCCAGTTTTACTCTAGTGCTGTGACCTTGGAATTGATCTCCCTGGTATCTTAATGAAACACAATTATTTTTTTCTATTCATTTTGGCAACAAAATATTTTCTAGTAGCTCAGTCAATCTAAAAGCGACAGAAATTTCAGTCTTTGCCTTTAATTGAAAACTATATTTAAAATCATACAAATATTTGTAGGTGATTAACTTTGAAGTAAGTTCTGGGGTGAAACTAAGAGATAGCTCAACGATGTGGAATCTATACAGGAAGCCTGGGTTTGAGGCAACTACTCATTTCTCAACACTAATAGTGATCCCCAAGCCCAGACCCAAAGAAGCTCCTGGGCACCACCAGGTACAACACAAAGAAATCAACAAATAAACAGTCTGAGTTTTGGGATTTAGTTGATGTTACATGTACTTACATTATACAGAAAAGTCATTTTAAAACTATAGTTACATTATTTATTATCTTCCTTATAAATTCTTTCAAACCACTGTAAATGTGATCTCATGTTATTGTTTAAATAATTCAAGTTTTATTCTTTGTCTATTTACCTATTCATATTCCTTTACGTGACATTCATGGAGATATAATTCTTTCGGATTTCAGATCCTTTTCTTTATCCACAGTAAGCTTTGCTGGTTTATTTCAATATTTATATTTTTGATATTAGAATTGATGGAGTTTTTTGAAATAACAACGTTGCCTTTGTATGCAATGCATCTCCTGAAATTTGGGATGGGTGGGATGGGGAGTGGGAGAGAGAGTGAGACTAAGAGAGTGAGTGCCTAGAGTAGCCCAACAACTGAAGGTCTGAGCTGTTATATTTCATGCAGAGGGAAAGAGAGAGAAGGCAGAGCAATAAGGCTGTGTATTAAGCCAGGTCAGGCAGGGGAGGCTGGGAGCTGTGGATTAAGTCCTTAAACATGGCCTGCAGGCTCTCCTCCTAGATTCCCTCCTTTTTTAGCTGCTAGGCATTTTTTTTATATATGGACAGTTATCTGTTAAAGAGGTGGGGGTATGGGGGTCCATTCCAATTGCCATTACAAGGGGGGCCTAATGACTCCTTAAAGATGCAGATAGTAGTAATCCCCTTAAATACATAACATTTCTTTCTTTTTTTTTTTTTTTTTGGTTTTTGGGCCACACCCAGTGATGCTCAGGGGTTACTCCTGGTTATGAGCTCAGAAGTCGCTCCTGGCTTGGGGAACCATATGGGAAACTGGGGGATCGAATCACAGTCCGTCCTAGGCTAGTGCAGGCAAGGCAGGCACCTTACCTCCAGCGCCACCACCCGGCCCCGACATTAACATTTCTTTCTTTTGTGTTTGTTAAAAAGTTTTAAAATATTATCTAAACAAAAATAGTATTGTTCAGATAATTCCAATATGGAGAATTATATTCAGTACTGTTCTTCTAAGTCCTATTTTTAAAGCCTTTTTCCTATTTCTCTATGTTTCTATGTAATATGAGTGCATTTTTAATCTATGCCTTTATGCTGAGTTTAATTTTAGCTATTTATTTTTATCATATTATTTTGCGCCTATACTAGTGTAAAAATTGACATATTTTTATATTTTATTACTTGATTTAAACATCATGACTAGATTTGCAATATAAAGGATATAAAATTAAATAACATTTCTAATTTAAATTTTTAATTTATGCTATTCTTATAAGTCAATGGGATCTTAATGAGATACTGAATGGTATATTTTATACCAATCCTCTAAAAGTATGAAATATACTATAATTACATTAATATTCTTTATACAACTTCTGAAATATCAAACACCTGAATGAGAAGAGATGTTGAATCTATGAAATCAAAGCATTACAAACTACAAAGTAGGGGCCAGAGCGGTAGTGCAGTGGTAGGGAGTTTGCCCTGCACATAGCTGACCCAGGACGAACCTCGGTTTGATATCCAGAGTCCCATATGGACCCCCAAGCCAGGAGCGATTTCAGAGTGCATAGCCAGGAGTAACCACTGAGCATCACTGGGTATGGCCCCCAAAAAGCGAAAACAAAAACAAGTTCAAACGAAATGCTAATCAAAAGAGAAGACAAAATGAGGCATGCTTAATTTCTAACAATAATAATTCCACCTATATCACCAAAATAATTGTCTTCTACAAATATTAATCAATATTTACAATATCACAGATGTTATTCACTTAAAATCGGCATGTCCTGGGGGCCGGGCGGTGGCGCTGGAGATAAGGTGCCTGCGCTAACCTAGGACAGACCGTGGTTCGATTCCAGGTTCCCCATATGGTCCCCCGTGCCTACCAGGAACGACTTCTGAGCGAATAGCCAGGAGTAACCCCTGAGCGTCACCGGGTGTGGCCCAAAAAAACCAAAACAAAAAAAAAATCGGCATGTCCTTATATTTGAGCTAGAGATTCTTTGAATTGTAAATATAATATATATTTTAAAAATAAGAATATTGAGTCTGAAATTGTAAGTGATTTACACAGTTCAATGATATGTTGTGATTCTACTAACTCAGAAATGTGGAATATAATATTCATGGTTTTAAGTGCTATAATCACAAATTTTAATTTTTCCTAAAATACAAAACTACAAAATGATAGATCTCACCAGGTGTCAGTCTCTTGAAAATTTGGGCGAACTATTTAATGCCAAACTCCTACTCTCTGAGGATAAATATCCATTCAGAGAATGGCAGATAATTAAATTTATTTCCAATTACTTCTGCTACTTCTATGAGGATTCTGAAGATCATCTCTGGATGGTGAAATAGAAAATATTCACCTTTGCTTATACAGCGCTGTCTTCAACATGATGTAGAGACAATAGAAGATGCCAAAATTACCTCGTTGTTTTTTTAAGAGACTTCCTTGAGAAACTGTCAACCTTTAGAATTATTTCTAAGTTTCACTAGGGTTGTGGTCATTTCCAAGCACTATGGTTTTCTAGTACTATATGGTAACTAAGCTTAATGTATGTAACTAATTTGATTCTTCCCTTTGTTTTCTTTATATCTTTGATTTAAAAAAAAACTTGTTCCTAAATTTCTATTTGAAGATCCTCTCATACTTATTAGCAAAAATGCTTGGTATTTATAGAAAAAATATGTATTTTTAGAATAAGCATGGGATTTTACTGTATTTATAAACCATACATGCCAAATTCTGGGGTAATGCACAGCAACAATCTGTAAGAAAAAATTTGGGGAATCAAAGAATTAACCATAAAAAATTAAAACACAATGCACCTCCACATAAGATTTTTTTAATGGGAAGATCAATTACACTATGTGGAGTTTTTAGTGTAAAAGTAAATTAACAAATATTTCCTATTATCTACAGATATAACTACTCAAATTAGAGATGCTCTTTTTTGTTTGTTTATTTGTTGTTTTTGGGGGGATCACACTCAGCAGTGCTCAGGGGTTACCCCTGACTATAGGTCCAGAAGTCACTCCTGGTGGTCTCAGGGGACCATATGGGATGCGGGATTAGAATCAAGGTCCATCCTATGTTGACTGCATGCAAGGCAAAAACCTTGCCACCGTGCTATCACTTTGTCCCCTAAGTGAGAGAAATGCTCTTTCTTAAAATATATTTATGACTGCCTGTCAGAAGAGCCAAGAATTTGTCCATGATCACAAGGCATTCTCTATATTAATAGTCTGACTAATACTTAAACAAAGTTTTATTATTCATACCCACTATTAGTTTGCTTTTTGGTTTTGAAAGAATTTACTGTGGAACTATATCTCTGAATTCTTGCATACATTTGTCAATGGGAAATACTAGATAATATATAACAATATAATGTATGTGTTACAGTAATATTATCATGATATACTATGTATTAATAAATTAATAATTAGTATTAAAACTTTATTATAATTAATTTAATATTTGACTATTATCTCTGGAATTTTTTACATTTGTAATTGTGATGTGTTTTATAATTATGTTTTATGCAGATTAAATATAATATATAATATTAATGACTATGATTATTAGCATCTCAATAATTATCATACATTTATATTACCAAATTTATATTAAATAAAAGGCCAAATATATTATAAGTTCTATGTTCAAGGTGCTTCTTGTATCATTTAATCCTAAAATACTACTTTTATAATAACCATTTATGAAGTCTTAAAGCTAAGAAGTGGGAACATTAGAATTTAACCTCAGAACAGCTATCTTCTGAAATTTTATCCTCAGATCTTCACTTAAATCTTTTATTACCAAAGCATTGGGACTGACCCCAAGCCAAAACACCCTAGTCCCTCCTTTCTCAAATACATGAATCTATATATTCATTGAGAGACCATGGAGTGAGATTTTTAGCTAATAGTTTATTTTCTTCCGTTCTCCATTTATTATTTTTCCTTCAATAAGCTTCATTATCCCTTTTATTCTAAAATAGAGATGGTGATATGAACATTTAGCAGAGAATTTAGAAATTGGAAGTTTATATACAGATAGAATATTGGCATGGTGAGTTGGAATATATTAGTTCCACTCCCCCACCAACTTCTACTTGTAAATTACTAAGATCATAGAGTACAGTATCTGATTAGAATTTTTAACTTATGGGCCAGAGAGATAGCACAGCTGTAGAGCGTTTGCTTGCATGTCCCCAACCTAGGAGGCCCCCATGTGAATTTCCGGCATCCCATATCTACCAGCCTGCCAGAGGCGATTGCTTAGTGCAGAGCCAGGAGTAACCTCTGAACACCACTGAGTGTGGCCCAAAAACCAATCAATCAATCAATCAATAAATAAATAAAGTTTTAAAAAAGAATTTTAACTTAAATCTCACTTGTACTTGCACTATGATCCTCTTTGTTGCACTTTCATGATTATTTCATTTTTAAATTGGCACTGTGATTTATATATTTGTAGATAATACAGTGAATACATACAATGTTATTTACTACAACCCCACCCCTTGTAACCATTTCCCTTCACAAATCACCTCAA
The DNA here is from genome assembly GCA_004027635.1 of Crocidura indochinensis. Classification (NCBI taxonomy): domain Eukaryota; kingdom Metazoa; phylum Chordata; class Mammalia; order Eulipotyphla; family Soricidae; genus Crocidura; species Crocidura indochinensis. The sequence continues at coordinate 4,832 of PVKC010043119.1, read as the reverse complement.
ATTAATTCCAACCAGAATTTATCTACTTATAAGACAAATTTTGTTAGCGTTATTTAAATTTTTATTTAACTAAAACACTGTTATTTATAGTTATTCATAGTTGGATTTTAAGCATACAATGTTACAGCCCAAATATCATTACGGATGCCAACTTCCCTCCACCAATATTCCCAGGTTCCCCCTCCTACCATCTCACCCCTAACATGACATCTTGATAGGCACCTTTAAAGTTTGCTTATTAAAATTTGGGTTTCATGGTCTCTGTGTAGGAAGGCAAAAGAAGGGAATAAATAGTTGCAACAATGACAAGACTTGGGTAAGAAAACCAATTACCCAGCACTTGGAGAGTCATAGGAGGACAATGAAGAGGGGGACTAGAAATTACATAGAGACGGTGGAGGAGAATATTGGGCACTTTAGTGGTTATGGTGCCATGAAACCTTATATGCTGATGCCAAAAATGCTACCACACTGTAAATATGCTGGCTAAATTATAACAAAACACATTTTTTTTTGTTTTGTTTTTTTGGCCACACTCAGTGACGCTCAAGTGTTACTCTTGGCTACGCACTCAGAAATCACTCCTGGATTGGGGACATAAGGGATTGAACTGTGTGCGGTTGGTCGTAGGCTAGCACGGGCAAGGCAAACTCCTTACTGCTTGCACCACCACTCTGGCCCCCACATTTTATTTTTTTCATTAATTTATTTATTTAGTTATGTTTTTAGTTTGGGGGCCATGCCCAGAAATGCTTAGGAGTTACTTCAAGCTCTACACTCAGTAATTATACCTGGTGGACTTGAAAGACAAGATGGGGGTTGAATTTGAATCAGCATACAAGGCAACCTACCTCACCACTAGACTATAGTGTTAGACCTGAAAAACAAGTTTTAGAATGAATATTTTCTCCTATATAGACATTTAATTTTTGTTTATTTGTTTTGTTTTGGGGGCCACACCTGGCAGTGCTCAGTGGTTACTTCTGGCTCTGAGCCCGGAAATCATTCCTGGCAGGCTTAGGGGATCATATGGGATTCCAGGGATCAAACCTGGGTTGGTCCCAGGTTGGCCTTGTGCAAGGCAAACATCCTACTAGCTGTGCTATCACTCTGGCCCAGCCATTTATTTTTTTTAAATAATGATTTTTAATTACTAAAAGTTATTGTTATTTTTCTGTAATTTGTAATTGACAAATATCAGTGTTTGGTCTTCAGAAAGACCTTTTATAGAATTAATGAAGTTTCATAAATAAAAATTTGAAGTGCCAAGTGGATAAACTTTAAAAAAAAATTCTGGCAAAATTCTCAATTATTCCATTTTAGAGGTCAATTTTTCCATGTTTTTCAAGTTTTTACAGCACAAAAAAAGAAAATATCTACATATATTAAAATAGTATAAATGAATAATATAACATATACTTAAACTATAACACACTGTTGCTACATGTATAGTCAAATTTTGCTTTCTATTCTATAACTTTTAAATTATTAGCATATATTTCTAATGATTACTAGAAAATTATCTTGTTCTTTGAAAAATATAATTAAAATAATCTATAACTAGCTATACTTTATTATAATAATGAGTTTTAATATAAGCTTTTTTATGTGGAGATGGTCATCACTTTTTAATAACGAAAAAGTTTTTATGAAAACTAATAAATGTTAACATTTCCCTATAGTTTATAGCCATTATCAAATATCATAATTTAGTTTTTAGATCATATTATATAATTATATTATATTCCTTACAATAAACTCTAATTCTAGAATCCTACTTATATTTTAATTAAAATATAATTGCATTCCTAATTCTAGAATTTCAATTTTTTTGTTTGATCAATTACCAATCCATGATTAAATCAATAACTGCATTAACCCAGTTGTTATCAAATGCTGTACACCTACTGATATCTGTCATCAGTATTATGATCATGAAAAATATCCTCAACTTCATTACAATTATGTTGAAGGAATAATATTCCTTATGAACATAAGTAAATAGAAGTTACATGCACTTACATTTTATAATGCCACAATAATTTTGGTTCTAACAGTACAATCCTAAGAGAATGAATTAACGGGTCATGAATTTTAATAAATAAATGTGAAGTAGAATTACGGATTTAATTCAAGTGTTGAATAGACTATTCTGGTATTTTAAAACTAGAAATATTTCAAGTTTAATAATGTAAGTTGTCTATCTAATCCAATAATATTATATTTCAAAATAAAATGTTTAGTTCATTGGGGATGAAGAAAATTTAACTTTATATTGATCCACTACAGATGCTTTTACCTACAAATGGCATCCATCAAGTAATTTCTTACTTAGCTCTGAGTAAAGATGAACTCTTGCAGTTTGCTTAAACTTGGAGAAATCATGCTAAATGAAGTGATTCAGAAAGAAAAAAAGTGAATTACTCATGAGTAAAGAAATAAAATATAAGATTGGACAATTTAATGGGATAAACCCTGAGATATGGTCAAAATTGTGATACAAAGATGACAAGAAGGTAAATAAGAAGGATTGGACTTGAGGACAAAAGTGAATGGACCTTTGTGGGGGGCATAGTGTGGCAATACTGCCTATCTGATTAATATAATGTTCTTGGCACCATTTAAATGCTATAAGTATAGATTTTAATATTTAATCTTAGGTAAAAAGATACAAAAGTTAACTTTCTCAGTTTTACTGCTCAGTTCTTAACCTTTATAGTTTGAACACATGAGGCATTTATATAAATCACATTGTTGTTATGTGAATAACAATATGTTATGCAAATATTGAGGAAACTTTATGCAAATTATTGAGGAAATTTTTCTCTCTATTAAAAAGTCTTGCTGATCATTTCAAAATTTTTCTCTCTATTAAAAAGTCTTGCTGATCATTTCAAAATTATATATATATATAATTTTTTTTCTTTTGGGGGGGTCACACCCGGCAGTGCTCAGGAGTTACTCCTGGCTATCTGCTCAGAAATAGCTCCTGGCATGCACGGGGGACCATATGGGACACCGGGATTCGAACCAACCACCTTAGGTTCTGGATCAGCTGCTTGCAAGGCAAACACCGCTGTGCTATCTCTCCGGGCCCCACTTCTTATATTTTTTATGACAATTTAACTCAAATAGAATATCAGTACAATTATATTTAAGTTTTTTAATTTTCAAATATTTATTTTTCTTGCAACAAAATTTAAATTTTATTTCACAATTTAATATGCAAAACATCCCATTAATATAGTTTATATTTATATGATCTTTTTAAATTACTATAAATTTTATTTTACTTTTTAATATTAATTTTGGATTCTTAAAATGCTTTACATTAAATAATTTTCGTGGAGTTCATAAAGAACCATGATCAGGGGCGGGAGCAATGGTGCCAGCCAGCACTAGCGTAGGACAGACAGCAGTTCTATTTCCCAGCATCCCTTATGGTCCCCCAAGCCAGGAGTGATTTCTGAGTGTCACCAGGTGTGGCCCAAAAGCAAAAATTATGATCAGAAATTGTAAATCAATAGTGTGACATCTCAAAATGGAAACTCATTTCTTTTTTTGTTTTGTTTGTTTGTTTACTTTGGGGAAACATATAAGAGTACTCAGGAGTTACTCATAGAACTACACTCATGAATTACTCCTGGCAGTGCTTGGGGAACAATTTGGAATGCCAGGAATGGAATCCGAGTCAGAGTCAGTAAATGCTCTGCATGCTGTATATCACTCTGGTCTCTAAAGCATTTCTACTACATATTTTAATATTTAAAATTAAATTCATCTAAATAAAAATTTTGAGTTTATGTTCATACATTCATACATAAATACTATTTCCTTTTTAATAATTATATGGCATTTGCCAAATTACTGATATAAAATATTAATATTTTAAAGCAGTTTGTATTGCAATACCTCCCAAAAGTTTACAAAGATTTATTTAAAGCATAAGATATAATTGTATAACCAAAGACTCAAGAATTCTTAGATATAATACACGGATTGAATTACTTTAAACATGTAGCTAAACTGTTTTAATCCTTGAAATTGAATTCATTCCCCGAACACAATCTGAAATGACCCTTGAGCAAAGAAACCCCCTAAGCACTGCTTGGAGTGGCCCAAATCAAAAAGTTATAATAAAACAAAGTTTACAGTAGGTTATAAACTAAAAATCATTTTCAACATTCAAATTTTAGTATCCTCAAATTTCAGAGGTCAATTTCTTCCACATATTGTCAATGTACCAAACTTACCTATGCAAACACATATATGACAAAATATTTATTACATGTATGCATGTGGTAGAATTTTGAAAATAAAAGGTTCAAAAATAAATCAATATTTACTTAGTTAAATATATGTAATATAGCTCTATGTACAAATTCTTTTTTTTTTTTTTTTGGTTTTTGGACCACACCCGGTGATGCTCAGGGGTTACTCCTGGCTACTCCTGACTATTCGCTCAGAAGTCGCTCCTGGCTTGGGGGACCATATTGGTTGGAAACCGGGGGATCGAATCGCGATCCGTCCTAGGATAGCGCAGGCAAGGCAGGCACCTTACCTCCAGTGCCACATCGGCCCCCATACAAATTCTTTATACTTTAAATTTAATCATTTTCATTCATTCTAATAATCTAGGAATAGAAATTATTTATAATGGAATATTAATTTAAATTATCTAATATTTAGAAAATAAAAGTGGATGTGTATTTGATCATACTTCATTATATTCAAAGTTTATTATTTGCAATATATTTGTGTAATTAAACTTATTAAATTAATTCTATGATAAAATTTATTTTATCAATAACTATAAAAGTATATTTTCTGTA
>PVKC010043118.1:0-11806 GCA_004027635.1 Crocidura indochinensis | reverse complement strand
AGATGAAGTCATGAAATTTTCCTATACATGGATGTACATGGAATTTACCATGCTGAGTGAAATAAGTCAGAGGGAGAGAGAGAGAGACGCAGAATAGTCTCACTCATCTATGGGTTCTGAGAAAAATAAAAGTTATTTTTGCACCAATCCTCAGAGACAATGGGAGGAGGGCTGGAACTTCCAGCTCACTTCATGAAACTCACCACAAAGAGTGGTGAGTGCAGTTATGGAAATAACTACACAGAGAATTACTATAATCACGTGAACGAATGAGGGAACTGGAAAGCCTGTCTGGAGTACAGGTGGGGGTGGGTTGGGAGGGAGGGAGATTTGGGGCATTGGTGGTGGGAATGTTGCACTGATGAAAGGGGTGTTCCTTACATGACTGAAATCTAATCACAACCATATATGTAATCAATATGTTTAAATAAAGAATAAAAAAGTATCATATACTTTATGGACTAACCTCACGACAAGGCAGAATAGGGTCTGCTAATTAATCAGTGCTAGAGTTTTAGCTACAGCTCCCCCCCCAAAGAAATTTAATCATCTCATAATAAGTGACAAAAATACAATTTGTATTAATTTCCATATATGTATAGTGAAATTGATATAAAAATGTAAAATAAAATTTAGTGTATTTTTTGTAGTTACCTTATATGTGTTTGAATATTTTTCTTTCTTCAGAACATATGAAAGAAATGAATGTTTTCTTTCTGTTTCATTTTAATGTAATTCTTTATTTTCTATATTATTAAAACACCTTGAATTACAAAGTTATTCACAATTGAGTTTTAAACATAAATCAGCTGATTTCTAGCACTAAACCCACCATCAGTGTCAAGTTCCCTCCACCAGTGTCCCTAGGTTGCCTCTCCTACCCTTATAACCAACCTTTCATTTTTTTTCTTACTATTTTTTTTGGGGGGGGGGCCTCTCCCCATGGCACTCAGGGGTTATTCCTGGCTATGTGCTCAGAAAACGTCCCTGGCTTGGAGGACCATATAGGACGCAGGGAATTGAACCCAAGTCTGTCCTGGGTTCCTAGTGCAAGGCAAACGCCCTACAGCTACGCTATTGCTCTGGCCTCCAGCCTGTCATCTTGACAGGCACATTTTTAAATTTAGTTGTTAAGTTTGGGTTCTCATGATTTCAGTGCTGCTGACTCTGTGGTTTAGACATTTAGTTCTTGTCCTTCATTAACACCACAAATTTACTTGATTTCCCCTATCCCTTGATCTCTATTGGCTCTTCTCTCTCACTCTCACGTTCTCTCTTGTTTTCTCTTTGTCTCTGTCTCTGTTTCTCTCTCTCTCTCACACACACACATGCACACACTCTACTTCTCTTGTACAGTAATGACAATGTAAAGAAATAGAAAAGAAAAATATTCTCCAAATATTTAAGCTTTATTGATGTGAAACTATATTATTCAGACAGTAGATGAAATGACAACATCGATAATCAAAGGTGGCTTAGTTCAAGAAGATGATCTGTAATTTTGCTAATACTGTAATATATTAGAACTTCCAACAAGGCAGAACTGAATAAAGAAAACCTAATTGGGAAATAAAACACAGTAAAGATATCACCAAGTTTGTTAAAATTTAGATATAAACAGGGTGAAATATTTTATAATTAATGTCTTGTTAACTTTATTAATTAAAATAGAATGTGCAAATCTCTGACTAAAAATAACAGTTTCTATTGAATAGATATTCATATTTTCACATATATATGGTAAGTGAGGGGAAAGCAATCTTAATAAAATAGATTGTCACTTCAAAAGTGAAGGGATTGACCCTTTACAACTCTCTTTAACTCTTTCCTCAGTTTTTAAATTATCATTTTGTGCCATGTTTTGAGTTTCTTTGTTGGCATATGCATGACAAGAACACTACCTACTGTAATATTTTTCTAGCCCCAGATATAATTTTTAACTTACTCTGCTTGCTTTTTATTAAATTCTCCATTCCATCTCTCATCTATAGTCATTCAATACACTTTCTTCAAAATTCTAGTAGTTGTTTTATATGCTTCAATAAAATTTTTATAATGTAGACCAGTGTTACTCTACCTTGTTATGACCAAGACCCTTCATATCCTTGTTTCTTTCTTGTGCCCCACCCTGTCCTACCAATTGCCTTTATAGCCTCATGCTGTGACCTCCCATCCACTGATATCTTTTTTATCTTTGACTCCCTTGGGTATATTTAAGGGGCACATCAGGGCATATATGTTCCCATTTTGGAAATGTGAATGCAGACTATATCTGTAATTTAAATATTGTTTATTTTGGGGAAGAGACTCTGACACAGTATTTAGGGATATGACCAATATCAGTGATCCTGAACCAAGCAGACTAATGAAAAAAATCAATATTATGAATTAAAAATGTGGTGTGCAATTGACTTTTTTAGTTTTTGTTTTGTACACACCATGAAAATGTTAGGTAGTAAATATCAAAATAAATGATTTTAGTCAATAATACTCTCCTTTCATATTCAACTTTGAAGTCTGTCTCACTTAGTGAGCATTTAAACTTTCAATTTCTCAAAAAATGACTTCATCAAAATTATCAGTAACCTTCGAATCTCCAAAGCAATGACAATTTCTCAGACTTGTCTTCACTGGATTTGGGACATGATCTCTCCCATTCTTTATGAAGCAGTTTTGGCTTCCATGGTATTACCTTTGATTTTCCATATTTTTCCTTGTTTTTGCTTGCTGTTTTTCATTGTATTATATTTTGGTGAAGTCTCTTTGTCTACCTCTTTGTATTTTAAAGGATGCCTGTAAATGCCAACCTTAATTTAAATATTGCAAATACTGAATTGTTGAGCATGTTTACAAGGCAAAAGGAAACTAATAAGGTCTCCCAGATGGTAATAGCTGGAACAGACATTAGGAACTGAAAAAAAGAGACTGCTTTTGTTGTCAGGAATCACAGTACTTTTACTTTCTAATTTATAAAAAATGAATATTGCAAAAAAATCTACAAACTTATTTATAGAAACAAGCGATTTTCTTTTGGAGCAGAATAATTATTGTCTAAATATTTTCTTTTATTGAATATGGAACCTTGATCATACACTTTTCTACTTTTAATTTTTTCATAGATATACTTTGAAAAAAAGAGTGCAGTTCTATAAGTAGTTATTTTTGTCACATTGTATAGAATTTTGGTGGCAAACAAATAGCACCTGTAATATTAAATAGCTTTGCTATAAGCTGAGGAGACAGATGCAGGAAAATTTTCTTCCTGGTCTTGTAGACTATAGAGAAATTCATTCACTGCTTATATCACAAAAGACCTACAGAGGAATTCCAATGATGACTGTAACAAAAGTGGCATTAATGGATTGATGCATTCTGGAAAAAAATTAGAAGGAAGGACATGTTAGGAATATTAAACAATTTTCTGTTACAAACAAAATTAGAACTTTTGTTTGTTTGGTTTCTGTTTTTCACATTTAATTTTTTTACGCAACAATTTTAATTGCCCTAAATTTTAAACAAGTAATCATTTAAAATATTTTAAATGATAAGCAACACATGTATTCCTCAGGAAAATAGACATATTTGTAATTTACTTTTCCTAAAATACACAAACCACACCCCTATACCTCCACCATTCACCTTCAAAATATACTTTTTAATGTAACCTACATTCAAGACCTACAACTACTCATGATCTGGATTATGACCACATCATTTAATTTCAAGTTAACATTGCAATATTCACTCTAGATCAGTCTACTCAATATTTGAAATAATAAACATGAAAATAACCTTCTCTTAGATGTAGTAAGTTAGAGAAATCACATGAGCTGCCATAGTTGACAAATGATGATCTCAAACATAAAAATTGAATCTGTTTGCTTTGATTTTACAGAGAGATTTAAAGGAATTGTTTAGGGCAAACAAATTCAACTGTTCTGAGGCCTCACTTATTGTTCTGTGTTCAGGGTTCACTCTTAGCAGTGATTTAGAGCCCATCTGTAGTGCCTTAAATAGAACTTGTGCAAGGCAACAGTGTTAGCAACCATATTATCTCTCTGGCCTTATGAGAAACATTGTTATGATTAAACATAAATATTAATGGATGTTTTGTGAGCATATTACCCAAATAAAATGCTAGACATGTAAGTATTATCAGCTCTCTTTAGATGAACTATAATGCTTTGTACTATCTACCTTCAATTCTGAGTATAATTAGATGTCCAGTGTCATTTAAATATGAGAACAGAAACTATCTGGGAATTTAAACTGTTAATCTTTGTAAAACTGGAATTAGACACACCAGCTAAAATAATATGTTGTTTGACTTTTAAATTTGAATAGATGTTGTACATAAAGCAAAGATTCAGGACAACATTGGATGAGTGTGCGAAAATACAAGTGCCATGAATTTCATGTGCTGTCATTAAATAACATAAAAAACTATTGTTTATAATCATAGGCATGTTATAAACTATTGAGAGATGTTCACTACAGGAAACTCTCCTCCTCCAAAATTTATATTTATATCCAATGATCCAATATGTGTATATATACATATATATCATGTGGACACACAAACACAAATAATAAAAATAGTTTCAGCAATTCAAGAGATATAGTCATGTGTTAACAACACAGAGTTTTCTTTTTCTAAATTTCTCTTGTATTTTAATGTTCTCTAAGTGTTCAAAGTCAAGCAGATGTTACAAACAAATTAGTTAGCATCACTTTAGGCAACATTCCATATTTTTGTCCTTTTCTGAAATTACATTGTACTATGAATATAATTTCTGCATTTTAAAGTGTTAGAATCACCTAATTTGTAGGTCAACTGTTATTCTGATAAAAAAAATTGTGAGCCTCTAAAATATTTTAGAAGGTCACATGAACATTAAAAAGCATCTTACTTAATTTAAAAAATAATCAGTGGGGCCCGGGAGATAGCATGGAGGTAAGGCATTTGCCTCTCATGCAAAAGGTCATTGGTTCGAATCCCGGTGCCTCATGGTCCCCCGTGCCTGCCAGGAGCAATTTCTGAGCATGGAGCCAGGAGTAACCCCTGAGCACTGCCGGGTGTGACCCAAAAACCAAAAAAAAAAAAAAAAAAACAATCAGTGAATTATTTTATCACCAATTTAAAAGAGAATGCCTTACTATCTTTACAATGTTAAATGACCATGTTCTTCATCTGTGAATTCTAGAAGAGTTCACTCAGTACGCACTCCATTAAGCTGTATTGACTTCAATATTGGAATAGAATAGTGGAAAATAAATCTGAAGTGCAAATTGCCCTCTGAAATCAATCTTGTGTTTACTACAAGGCTATATTTCTTATTTCTTATTGTGACTCTCTTCTCTCATAAAACAGCACTAATAAAGTTATCTGTAGGATTTTGTTAAAATTATTGAATATTCGACCTGCCCTTATCAAACCAATTATTTCAGATAAAAATTTAGCATTCTTGAAAACATAAAAGAAACCAAGAAAATGGTACTCAAAACTGTAAGTAGTGAGAAAACATTTTTCATTGAAAAGGTAATATAATTTAATATAATTTTTAATAGCAGTTTTCAGAGTAGAAAGTCTTCTGATAACCTCAAAATGGGACTGAGGCATTAAGTCATGAGGTTGTGCACACCTAGCATTTATGTGCAAAAATATCTGAGTTTTAAATCCTACATTGCCAGGTGTGGCCCTATAAAAACATGCTCTTGAAATAGAATTACAATGGTTTCAGAAGAAAAAAAATGATATATTACCTTTATATTTTCAAGTGTGTCAAGTTTCCCAGACTGAAAAATGGTTGGCTTAATAAATAATTCTCAAAATAAATATGATCAGTATTTTAGATATTTGCTATGATATTTTAGATATTTATTAGTACTATGTACAAATAAATCATTTTATTATCTATATTTTTATTTATTATTTCTGAAATAGCTTATTTATATGGGAGGAAACTATCTTAACTATATTAATCTCTTGCTGAGAACAGAAAATGTTTGATGTGGTCTCAACTACAAATTTATTGTATTCAAAATATTAAGAGTAAAATATTAAGAAATATAGTGGTATTAATTCTATGAACATATAATGATCACTACGTTGATATATAATTTGATTGTTTTCATGTATTATTACCATAGTGTTCATATTCAGTCCTTAATAAATAATTTTGTATCCTTTTATATGGTAAAAAGTGTGTATGTTTTAATGAATTTCCCATGATCTGGATTAATGAGGCTGAAACTCAAACACTAAATTACTTTGAATACATTTCTCCCTTTGCCACTCAATTAGAATAGTTTTACTAAATGAGAGTTGGATGCCAAGTAGATAATGTCTCTAAAGGACATCATAAAGTAAAACGCTTACTTCTGCTGATTATGGCCAGGTTTAAACTTGGAAAGTAACTAATGGAGTAAGGGGGAAATAGTTCTTATAACTCATACTCATACAAAGATAGACAATTAGTTTCAGAATGTTAGAATAACATGCCAGTAAGTCTAGGTCTCATGGTAGTAATATTATTTTTTACAGTTTAATGCAAGTTTGTGTTTTTCCTACAAGTCTAGAGATATAAAAGTAGATAGTATCACTAGTCTTTTAATTGAGCAGATGTCTAACTCTGAGGCAGCTGTCTAAAAGCCAACTTCACATGCATTTATATGAGACATCTCTGGAGTCAGATGGGATGCCAGATTCACACTCCCACAATTTTATCTTATCTACATTATTGTGCATTTTACAAATGCATAGGAGTGAGCTAAAAGAAATCAACTTTGAATACAGAGAGAATTTTTACTCTCACCAGCTCTCATATCCTAGAAGGCTATCCTGATATCTTGACAATTTAATTGTGTTGTGTGTTAAGAGAAGTGTTTGGAAAATTAGATAAAATTATTTATTTTTTAAAGTTTTGTTAAAAGGAAATAATTATCCAGTTCCAAATTTTGGTAAAGAATTGGAAATACTCACACCTTCAGACCTCCCAGACTCACGCAGGAAAGAAAGGTCTGCGGGAACAGCCTACAAACCCTCCAAACCCCAACCTCGTGGATCCTAGTTCGGTGAGGGTGAGGTGCAGGAACCCCTGAGCCACCTCTTAAATTCAGAGCATTCACAAAACAGCCCCTAGCCCCAACTTTCCTCCTCCAGACTTCTCACCACCAAAATCAAAGCCCTGCACCTGCACGGAAAAGAAAGCCTATAGAACTGCTGTCCCACAAATGTAGAGGACATTTCAGCTTATATCAGATGGTTCGAGGCAGATCAAGCCTAATGCTTCTTTCCCTTAAAAATTATACAGCCCCCAAATCAGAAGAACAACCAAAAAGTTTGCAACATTTCTAGCATACTTGGGTAACCTCGCTTACCTAGAATAAATAAACTCCAAAACAGATGTACCTCCATACACCTCTTATACAATTAAACAAACCCATTTTATTAAACACCCTGAAACTCCTGCAGTCAACTCACCCAGTGCAAAGAACAATGGGAAAAATAAGGAAGACACCAGCAGCTAGGGATATGAAGAGAAATCCTAACAAATTTCCAAATCCTCCAAAGTACACAAAACTTATTGATGAGGACCTAAAATCAGCATCCCATGCCTTAGCAATGGAATTCAAGGGTTTACTAGCCAAAAATTAAAAAATATGTAGATGAGGGGCCCGGGAGATAGCATGGAGGTAAGGCGTTTGCCTTTCATGCAAAAGGTCATCGGTTTGAATCCCGGTGCCCCATATGGTCTTCCGTGCCTGCCAGGAGCAATTTCTGAGCATGGAGCCAGGAGTAACCCCTGAGCACTGCCGGGTGTGACCCAAAAACCAAAAAAAAAAAAAAATGTAGATGAGCAATTAATTCAACCAACTTAAAGAACTCTATCAGAAAATGAGGGAATGCCTAAAAATGGAACTAAAAACAAAGTAGCAAGCCAAAGTAACAGAATTATACACAAGGAGAATTGTATGAATGAACTCGAAGACAAAATGCACACCAACGACAGTAAAGTCAATAAAGAAATGAGAGGTAAAGCATGGCAAGAAAATGTAAGGTATTTTGTGGTACCACGCACAAAAAAAAAAAAAAAAAAAAGCCTTGGGATGTGGTAATGAGCATGTACGAAGCCAGTAGTTGTTCTCATGACTGTATACTTAAAGGACAGAGAAACCCTGTATCTCTTAGGCCAAGTGAATTCCCATTCTTGCTTCCCCAATAACTTACTGTGTCTATGCAAAAAAAGAGGAGGGGGCAGAAACTTGCCACCAGCACTCCTATTTTTTGTTGTTTTTTTTTTTCCCCATTTTTCTTCTTTTTCTCTTTTTACTTTTTTCTCTTCTCTTTTTTTTTTTTTTTTTTTTTTTTTTTTTTTTTTTTTTTTTTTTTTTTTTTTTTTTTTTTTTTGCTGCTGGGTGCTTTTCATTTTTTTGGTAGTTGCTCTCTCTCTTTTTTTTTAATTGGTGGGTTTTCTTTTTTGTTACGTTTTTCTTCTTCTTTTTATTCCTTTTTTCTTTGTATTTTTCCAGCAGAACCACACAACAAAATAATCTTGTTCTGTCTCATGAATTGAGGGGGGATATAAAAATGAATGGTACCAAGACCAAACAGCCATATGAATATTGAGTGGAATTAAGAAAATCATCAGACTTAAACATCAAGCCTAAAGTCAACAACAGAATCAATGCCCTATCTACAACAAGCTATACACAGAGGGGAACAGTTACACTAGCATTTAGAGGGGAAGGGCAAAGGGGAGCTATGGAACACATACTGGGAAAAGGAGTGAAGGCAGAACAACTCTGATGGTGGAAATGGCCCTGGATAATTGTCACTGTGTACCTTAAATATTACTGTGAAAGATTTGTTATTCACTCTTGGGTTACAATAAAAATATTATAAAAAAAGGAAATGTAAGGTGCTTAATGAACTACAACAAAGTAAATAATGACTTATAGGAATATCATAAGGGGGAGAAAAGGATGAGGGGAAGAACAAGTAGTGAGGGAAATAATAGCAGAGAATTTTCCCACTCTCAAGAAAGAGACTGCTGCAGAGATACAAGATGTGAAAAAAATACCAAACAGAATAAACCCTAACAGTACAACACCAAAACATAAAGTAATCCAAATGTCTGAGAGAGAGAGAGAGTTCAAAGCAATAAGTAAGTTAGTACAGACTACAAACAAGTACAAATGAAGGAACACAAGAACCCATAGAATACAAGAATCAAACATTTGAATCAATTCAGGGAGAGAGGGAAACAATACATTTAAATTACTAAATGAAAGAAATTTCCAAATTAGAGTCCACTACCCAGAAAACTCTCATTTACATAGGAGGGAGGGTTAAAAACATTTTCTAACAAAAAAGAACTCACAATATTTGCACTAAGTGAACTGACTCTAAACGAACTACTTAAGATCACTTATACGAACCAAATACCCAATTGTAACAATAACCCTGCACAATATAACAGTACAAAAACCCTCTCTGTCAATAATTTCCTTTAATGTTAATGGACTCAATTCTCCCATTAAAAGGCACAAAGTAGAGGGTTGGATCAGGAAACAAAGTCCAGATATCTTCTGCCTACAGTAAACACACATGCTCAAGATAAAGACAGACTTAAAGAATGGATATTGATGATATAAGTCACTGAAAAACAAAAATAAAATCTGGGACAGCCGTATTTATATTAGAACAAAATGCATTCAACCTCAAGAAAGTATTCAGAGACAACAATGAGAAAATGAGAAAAGAAAAAAGAAATGAGAAAGAAAATATTTGCTTTCATATATTAGCATGAATGAATTAATTGATAAATTTTATTTTCCATATTGAACGATTTCTTCAACTTCAACTTGATAGTAAAACATTTTAGAAAAAGTGGATATTTTACATATAAATAGCCTAAGAAGATATTGAATTCAATTGGTCTCGTCTCTTTTTTTCAACTTTTGCTAGTTATACAATATCTATTAACTTGTTTCCTGATTTTTTAATATATTTGTGAAAATGGTTTAGTGCAACATTGAATTCACTTTGTAAACATCACATAACTTAAGTAGTCATCTATAGTTTGTAAAATTTCAAATTTTTGTTCTAATTTTTCTAACATATACCAACTTGTAAAATTTAAACAGAGGGGTAGAGCAAAAGTACAGAAGTAGGGTGTTTGCCTTCCATGTGGCTAACCCAGGACGAACCTTTGTTCCGTCCCCAGCATCCCATATGGCCCCCGGAGCCAGGAGCAATCTAAGCACATAGTCTAAGTAACCCCTGAGCATCGCAGGATGTGGCCCCAAAACAAAAACAAACAAAAAAATTTAAACATAATTTTCACAAAATGACAATAACCTAAACCTCAAATCTCCATGGTATTCTTTATTAAGATTTTATAACCAAGAACATGACTGGCAACATAAAAAGCTGATTGACATCTATTTAATGAAGTTATCCTAAAAGAATCTGTGAAAACAAGATAAAAATAAGTAATGGCAAGTTATAAGATTAGATGACATAATAAAATGAATTAAGCAAAATCAATGATAACTTTTTCTATTAGATCTTGACTAAATATTAAAGTATAAAACTTTAGTGAAGAAAATTTGCATTTCAATAGAAAACTGAAACTTTTACTATTAATTTTTAGTCCTATCAATATACCAAGAAAATAAATTATCAGATTTTCCTAAATGCACTTGATAAATTTTAATATTTACCTTTTATAGTTTCAATTAAGCCAATTATTACTTTGACACTATAGTTCAGATAGGTTCACTATATACAAAAATTTGTCACTGTTATTAAAGTAAATAAGTGCTTTGTAATAAAAATATGCTGAAGCATAGTTAATTTCAAAATTATCAGCCACTTTATGTCTTGTCATCATAATCAGTTGGAATATTTCTTTAATAAGGAGATTTCAAAGGCACAAACAATTGTGTGAATATCTACTGGTATAATATTAGCATACAAAGATTATATAGGAAGCATTTTTGTGTGTCTTTTTCTATTTAGTCTTTGATTTTTATGGATTCAATTCTATTAATTTTTAAGAATCGATTTCTGGGGCTCGGGAGATAGCATGGAGGTAAGGCGTTTGCCTCTCATGCAAAAGGTCATCGGTTTGAATCCCATACCCCATATGGTCCCCCGTGCCTGCCAGGAGCAATTTCTGAGCATGGAGCCAGGAGTAACCCCTGAGCACTGCTGGGTGTGACCCAAAAACCAAAAAAAAAAATAATAATAATAAATAAATAAATAATAGATTGCTGGGTGCCAGAGAGATAGCATGGAAGGAGGACCTTTGCCTTGCATGCAGAAGGATGGTGGTTTGAATCCAGCATTCCATATGGTCCCACTAGCCTGCCAGGAGTTTGTTTCTGTTTTTTTATTTTGTTTTGTTTTGTTTTGTTTTTGGGTTACACATGGCAGCGCTCAGGGATTACTCCTGGCTCCAATCTCAAAAATTGCTCCTGGCAGGCTCGGGGGAACATATGGGATGCCAAGATTTGAACCTATGACCTTATGCATGAACAGCCTTACCTCCATGCTATCTCTCTGGCCCCAGGAGCACATTTTGTGCTTGAGGCAGGAGTAACCCCTGAGCACTGACAGCTGTGAATCAAAAATCCAAAGAAAAATAATTTATTTCTGAGTCTTAATCTGGATTACAACTTTCAATTCTCTGCTAAAATTTTATAATCTCTGTTTTCTCTCACTACTCTAAAATGGAACAGATAGGAAAAATTCCTAACATTATAGCATAATGGATTTCTTCACAGTTAGTGATTAGTT
>PVKC010043117.1:0-11827 GCA_004027635.1 Crocidura indochinensis | reverse complement strand
CTGTGCTCAGGGGTTACTCCTGGCTATCTGCTCAGAAATAGCTCCTGGCAGGCACAGGGGATCATATGGGATGCCAGGATTCGAACCAACCACCTTAGGTCCTGGATTGGCCGCTTGCAAGGCAAATGCTGTTGTGCTATCTCTCTGGCCCAAGATTACCATTTAATAAATAAATTTAATCTGTTTTATTTATTTATTTTTTTTGGTTTTGGGGCCACACCCAGTGACGCTCAGGGGTTACTCCTGGCTATGTGCTCAGAAGTCGCCCCTGGCCTGGGGGACCATATGGGGCACGGGGGATCGAACCACGGTCTGTCCAAGGCTAGCGTGATAAGTCAGCACCTTACCTCCAGCACCACCGCCCAGCCCCTAATCTGTTTTTTAATTCATTACACTAAAAAAAGATAGCTGTTACTCCTGTATTATTTATTATTTATTAGGTATCCAAATTATCTCACCTATAATGTTATAGATTTACTTTACTTTGTGGTGTAGAGACAAAGGTGAAAATTCTTTCTTTTAAAGTCTGGACAGGATACTACTGTTAAAAAAAAAACAGTTCTTTCTAAGAAAACATTTAGGGGTTTTATTTGACAAAAATATGAGTCCTTTTTATTAGAATTACATATTCTAAAAATCATGAAAAATATGTTTTCTAGTTAAAGGTTATCGATTATTTGGATAAATGATAAAAACTTCTAGTTAATAAAACCTTAGAGTGTTTCTATTAAAGTTACATTTAATATGCTATCATGAAAGTTAATTTATTCAAGAAATTTGGGTGAATATAGGTCACAAACTTTATTTTCCACACGAAACATACTATATAGAGAGTATACAAAATTAAAAATTAAAAAGTAGGGGGCCGGACGGTGGCGCAAAAGGTAAGGTGCTAACCTAGGTAGGACCGCGGTTCGATCTCCCGGTTCCCCATATGGTCCCCGTGCCTGCCAGGAGCGACTTCTGAGTGAATAGCCAGGAGTAACCCCTGAGCGTCACTGGGTGTGACCCAAAAACCAAAAACCAAAAAAAAAAAAATTAAAAAGTAGTGTGCGCTACATGTCCATACTCTATGTCAATTTTGGCAATGATTTTAATAGTATATTTTCCATGATTAAAATTTAGTACGAAGTATTACAAGCCAGGTTTAGTTTATTTCTCTAGTTCTTTTTCTTTTATGTGTGTGTTTGTTTTGGGGTCATACTCAGTGGCATTCATGGGTTACTGCTGGCTCTGTGCCCAGAAATCACTCCTGGCAGGCTTAGGGGACCCTATAGGATGCCGGGATTCAAATCACCATATGTCCTGGGTCAGCTATGTGCAAGACAAACGCCCTACCTCTGTGCTATCTCTCTAACCCTAAGCCAGGTTTTTTGGGAAGGATTTGATCATTGTAGATATAGAACTCAATGTTTGTTAACTTTTATACATTTTGATTGTTTAACATTTAAAATAATTAACACATATAATATCATGCCTTTTCCTCTTGTTTGCAACCACAAGCCAAGAAAAAATAAATTAAAGGTTGTTTCCAGAAAGCACACTATTATTACTATGCATAGAGAATTAGTATTATTATACAGAGTATTATTAACCATGCATAGAGCATGGTTTTACTTTACCATCTTAAAAACTGAAATGTTCTTTTTCTAATTTGCAGTAGGCCATGAAATAATTTTGCTGTGTGCTAAACAACACTTTTCACTTTTCATTTGTGATCAACATTCAATTGTCAGTAGGCCAGTTAGAGAAGATCAGCATTCTTTGGGAACTAAAAACATACCACAGTTCATGACAGCATGGCCTGATGGGAAAAATGCAGCTCACAATGGTGGTCTTTGTGAGAGGTGACGACATGCTGGTGTCTGTTACAGAACTGGCAGGCTCACCCACTTCCCCTAGAGTCTGCTTTTCTGTTGCAAGGTACAACTCAAAGAAACAAGTAGGCTTTGAAAGCATCCAACTTTCAGCTCAACAAGGACTGATTTCACATATTTCTTAAAATCTTTTAAGAAAGATGCTTGAGAATTTGCACAGAGAGTAGGTTTTGGTGAAGGATTTCTGAGATTGTTATGGTTAACTGTTAAAGTTGAACTAAGGTCGAATTAAAGTTCAAAGTAAAAATTGGACTAATAGGAACATTGGCAATTTCTAAAACTGCTTTTAGTGACTGTTTTCATTATTTTACCCCTCCAGCAGTATTGAGATTTTTGTCAACAACAGCAACAACTTATAATACTTTATACTGGATGTTCTTTAGACTATTTTGGAATTTTTCTGTTAATTGCAATGATGAATTCACTTTTCCCTTACTACTTGACAAGTTAGAGTGCTGGCCAGCACTGGTTTGATGAATCTACAAATCTCATTTTAAGTATGAGCCTATAGCCAAAGGCAAAATAAAATGGATTTCTAGTTCTTTTAATTGAACATAATGTTTATGATATCATTTCAATTATTGTTTTTTGGATGTTTTAAAATCTTTACAATAATTTAAATTGATACTAATTTACATTGATCTTTTCAGATAAATAACTTTTCCATATATGCAAAATTTCTACTCCATCTTGTTTCCTTGACTGGAATCTATTCAGTCTCTTCTGTTTAATTTGTATATATTTTTGATTCTTAAACATTAAAACTTTTCTTTCATACATAATTTTGTGCACTTAGGTAATTATTGTTAGTGCGCCCTGTATTATTATTTTTTATATAATTTTGTTAGTTTATCACCTTTTATATCCTTATATTTTACACAGTTGAAATAATCTAATAGCTATCTTTTCCTTCATACTTATTTTGTCTTCACTTTAAACTCCTTATATGCTTTCTGTGAATGACAAAATTATATATACATACACACATATATAAAGTTGACCTGTATTCTATTGTATAAATTAGCACTTCTTATTTAGTGACTTATCAATAAATACTCTGGGTATTTTAATATTTTATTACCTATAAAAGATACTGCAATAAAAATTATGTGGTATAAGATAGATAGTAAAGTACTTGCTTGTATGGAAGTCAACTGGGTTGGATCCTTGTTCACAGAACCCAGCCAGAAGAAAACTGAACAAAATGCCAGGATTAAGCCCTGAGCTCTTTGTGTGGGGTCCTAAAATCAGAATAAATTTTGAGGCTAGGTGTTTTGCATTAATATTTTTGTATTATTTAGGTGTATATTTCCAAAATAACTGTTAATGTATCTCAATTTAAAATTATGTGATAACACTATTTAGAAATTATTTATTCATAAATTTACACTAATTTTTACCTTTTCCACTACGATCAGATATTAAGTGGCATTTCTTTAATAATAAGGTTTGTTATAATGAATCTTTAAGACTGCATATTGCAGGTGCACAAAGTCTCTGATCCTCTTTTTACCTTGTGGCCAAAGCATCATGTGTGACTGCTTCCTTGATCCCTTGAAAGAGAATCTTCCCTCCCTCGGCTCTAAAACCATGTTTATGCTAGTGGGTTCATGTGACATTTTTACCCTATCAACACTACTAATTCTAAGTATTTCTGGTTTTGATTTCTTGCCTCAAAATAAAACATAGGAGCTCAATTTAAAAAAAATCAAATTATCACTATTTGCAGATGGCATCAAATATACATAGAATATTGTAAATAAAGAATCTCCTAAAAACAATAAACCAAATGCAGCAAAGTAGCCAACTTCATGAACATTAATACACAAAATTAGTTGCATTCTTATATATAAAAAGTAAATTGGAATAGAGAGATAAAGGAATCTATTCCAATCAAAATCAAGTAACTTGAAATCAGCTTAACAAAAGACATGGACTTTCTACACCATGACAACTTAAAGTCATTTTTGAAAGATAGAAGAACTTGGAAAATAGAAAAATATCGCATGAGTATTGATTGGAAGAATTAATGTTGCAAAACTACCATCCTACCTAAACATAGACATTGTTTACAGTCTCTTGGCATTCTACCATTATCATTTATTAGAATACACTAAATATTTATTTATCATTTATAACATGCCTGGCAGTAATCAGGGCTTAATTCTGGCTCTGCACACAGGGTTCACTAGTGGCACTTTTCTGAAGATCACATAGGGGTTGGGAGACCAAACCCTGGTTGACTGCAAGGCAAACTCCTTACTCATTGTGCTCTTGCTCTAGTCTTTTCCCCATATTTTTTATTCAATATTATTGTATAACAGTATAGTACAGGACAAAGATATTTGTCTTGCACAATGTTGACCCCGATTTGAATTCTGACATGGATGCCCCCAAAATATAGGAGTATCTTCTATCAAATGTGACCTACACCTCAAAAGAAATAATAGTCTTACTGAAAACTGATTATACTTATTAATTAATATTTATAAATCTTTTTCAAACATATTTTGTATGAAAAATTATGTATACATAGAAGAAAAAACATATATTTGTATCTAGCAGAACACTATTGCATTTGCAGACATTCATATTCTGTGATCCCACTCTACTTAATTTTACATGGTTTAAAGATAAAATTGACATTTTTTATCTATTGGAAACTAGGTTTCAGTAATGATATGATATTATATTTTTCTAATGTTGAAGGAAGAAACTAATGCAAAATCTTTCTGAGCAATAAATTCAAACTCATCTTTTGTGGGACAACTAAAATATATAAAAATTGCAATTTATAAAGCAGTAAAGTATATCAGTTTTGTTTCAGTGAATGTTGAGGCTAGTAAAATATATACAGTATAAATGCATTAAACAGTTTAGAGGGATAGGATTTAATGGAAATTGAGTTTTGAAATATCTTCCATTAACATATTTATCTTTCTCAAATTATAAGATAAATTCACAAGATGAATATTTAGAAATGTCACTGCTAAGATTTTCTCATAGTAAATACCATCATTACAATTATAAGCTATTTATTATAAGTTACATAACAATTATAAACTAAAAATACAAACTACAGAACCTAAAACTCATTTTTTGTGACTCAATCAGTACAAAACAGAGATTGTGTTCTAGACATAGATTTACAATGTTATATAAATTGGAAAAAATTAAAAAACCGTTCCCTTGCTATTAAGTTAAAAAGTGAATCCTGATGTTCACTTTGGGTCAGCTCCAGAGATTCATCCTATTTTCAACCTAGATATAAATGAAACCATGAAAAATCATGTGCATACAAGTCATGCAGCAGAGAGCTATCCATTACGGGAGGAGAGGGTAGACAAATCCCCTCCCTGATGAAGCCATGCCTCTGATCCAACACTCAGAATCACCATTTTGCAGATGGCCCTGCTTCATCACCCTCTTTAATACTCTGTTATTTAGGCTGATATCACCAGGGCTTTTTGGAATGAGTGCAACCACCCTCTGCCCCATATCCTCCTCCTTTTAGGAAGTCTGGCAGCTGAGAACATGCTCCTATAAGGTCTCATTGACAGTAAATAGTACTTTGAATATCTGGGAAACTTAATATGCTTGATGCTGACATCCCAAAATAAACACACACACACACAAGTTTACTACATCTTATGCCATTGTATTAATTACTTCATTGCAGATACTACTGTACTTTTTATTCTTCTGTCCTTTTTTTTAAAAAATTTAAAATTAAAATTTTAAATTTAATATAAAATTAAAAAATTTCTTTGCTTCCTTTTTCTCTTTTCTTTTTATTCTCTTTTCTAATATAATTTTATTTTAATCATAGTGGTTTACATATCGTTCACAGTAATGTTCCAGGTACATGTAAACATTGAATCAGGGGAATTCCCATCACCGAGTTGTCCTCCCTCCACCTCCATTCCCATCTTGCCTCCCCTATCCTCCACCCTCTCCCCAGGGGCTTCTAGATTGAGTTAACCCCTCTGTGTCTTTTTTATTACTTAGTTGATCTTTTAACTGTTTAGTCTTGGTGCCTCCATTACTTCTCCCTCTAATTTGGGAGGCGGTACTAGATAGTTCGAGATATGTGGCTTTGTTTGGGGAAGAGTAAACTAATAGAATGGGGTAAAAATTAACTATGCCAACAATGGTCAGAGTCCTTCTAGAGGCTCTTATCCTCGGTTTGAGAGACGAAGGGGAAAAAAGATGGTGAAGCACTGTAGAAATCCGTTCCCAGGAGAAGTTCGCTGATGGAGGTAGGGAGGACGAGTTCTCTCCCCTCCAGCTCGGAGAACGCACCCAGTAACCAGCGATTCTGAGGTGAATCAGCGGGTAAACAGCTCACGGAGAGTCAGACTTGTGGAAATATCAGCTTTATTCGGTAGAAAGAACTGAGGTCCGAAGTCTCAGCATCAATTCCAACAAAAAAGCCCCTTGCCTTCCACAGACCCTTGTTTTATACTTCAGAATCAGGTACCACCCTAGGGTAGGAGCAGAATGCCAGGTCACACCCTAGGGTAGGGCAGAGACACCGATCAGGGTAGGGTCAGTAATGTTTACATACACAACAATTCTGCCAGATTACACCCTAGGGTAGGGTCCAATCACTGATCAGGGTAGGATCAGAAATGTTTATACATAAAAATTCCAGATCATATAAGATTAGAAATGTTTACATATGCAACAAAGCACCACAACATTTCACAAAGATGTATCAAATAAGATGTCTAGTGAGCACTGCAGCAACAAAGATATGCACCACATAATTGCCATGGTCTTGAGATAAAAAACATGACAGGGCAAAAAGGAAGAAGAGAAAAAAAGAAAGAAAAAGTAAATATATAAATAAAAAAGTGGGCAACTACTTAAATATCTACACCAAAATAAGGAAGTCGACAAAAACTAGATAAGAGAAGAGAAAAATAAAATAGTAATAAGAAAAATAAAGAAAAGAAAAAAAAAGATATTTTGTGCTTTTTGTATCTATCTTTATTTTTTTGTGTGGATTTTGGGTCCCAACCGGCAGTGTTCAGGGGGTTACTCCTGCTCCATGCTCAGAAATTGCTCCTGGCATGCCAGGGGACCAAATGGAACACTAGTATTCAAACCGATAACCTTCTGCATGAAAGGCAAATGCCTTACCTCCATACTGTCTCTCCGTCCCTCCTTTTTTCCCCTTCTGCATAGGCACAGTAAAAATTGGGGTCATTCGGAAAGGGAATCCCCTTGGTCTAGGAGATACAGGGTTTCTCCCACTTTGGAATATATTGTCATGGGATTATCTATAGACTCCTTTCAAGTTCATTTACTCTCTCCTTGGTGTTTTCGTGTTGTATGGAAGCTTCTGCTCTGATCTGGATGATAAAATCAGACCATTATATCTAGAGATCTCAGTCTCTGCACAGGTCAAGGAGTAGAACTTATGATGAAGACTTTCTTAGTGATTTCAAAAGTTCTGTTTCCTCAGTGTCATTTTAATCTGTCTTTTGCGATTGGTGGTCTTGGGCATTGCATTGAACCTCAGGTGAAGCCTGGGATATTTTCTTTTCTTATGTTTCCTGAAGACCCATTCAGTTGCAATTGCCTCAGTCAGATCTCTGGAATTAGAGATCAAGGTTGTTGTGCAGGTCTAGGACAAACCCTAGACTAGAGCTTTCTTGCTGGTCCCAGATTACATACTGCCCGGTCGTGGTTTTATCCGCCAGTCTTCTGTAGATCGTGTTCATGGCTTTTTATTCTCTTTTAATAACTCTGCTTTCACTTATCTAGAAAACAATATGCTATGATCAACTACGTCAGTTATGTGATTTATTTTCTCTAAATAAAGTAAAAAGTGAATACAAATGTGTTATGATGCTAAAGAGCAGAATATTTGATAGCAGTAATTGGTAATGCAGAACAAAACAAGTCACAACATCTAGAAAAGCCAGAAGAGTGACTTGGAAAAAGTTCATATCAAATTCCTGTATTTGATTTATAAATCAATTTGAAAGTTGATTTATAGCAGTATAAAATACATACTATATGATTATATGTATTTGTTCATAGAACATGTCTCAAGCATTTAGTAAAACCAGGATTTAAATACAAGAAAAAAATTAAAATATGCACTCTGGGTTGAGAAATTAATGAATTAAAGTTAGGCAATAAGTTAATTATAAATATTTTAATTACTAAAACTTGAATTCAAATACAAAATTTCTACTTTATTAAAAACTACTATTTGTACTTTATAGTTTTATAATATATAACTGGAAGTCCCATTCTTTCAAACAATAATTTTCACTTGTATTCTCCGTATAATAATTTGATTTTTCAAAATTATTTTTTAACTATTTATTGATTGGTTGTTTTGGAGGAAACAGTCAGTAGTTCTCAGGGTTTACTCCTAGCTCTGCATGCAGAAATTGTCCCTGACAGGTTGGGGACCATAAAGGGATGCCTGGATGACCAGGTCCCTCCTGGGTCAGCTTGATGCAAGGCCTTGATGCAAGCCCTACCACTGTGCTATCTCTCTTGCCCCGTGATTTTTAAAAACCAGTATTAATACATTTGTTTTTTGACTACTCTTTGACTACTCTTTCAGTACTTAGGGCTTACTTTTTACATTGCACTCAGAGTAAAGTTGGGAACTTTATGGGACATGAGGGATCAAACCTGAGTCAACCACATGTAAGGCAATTGCCCATTGTATTATTATTCAAAGCTATATGGTCAGTACTCACTGGTATCATGAGCCACCAAAGATATATCCCCATGGCTTAGGGATCCATATAATGATGGTATTGCATATGATTGCTCTTTGCTCTATTTCTCAATCTATGTCTCTAACCCTAATGAAATTTTTTGTGAATAGAAAAGTGTTATTAAAAAGAAGAGAAAAAAGATAAATGTAAGCATCTCTAGAGAGAGCAGAAAGCATACTGAAGCAAAAACCATGATAACATATACCACTGGTTCATTTTATAACAGATCACAAATTGTGGTACTGGGAAGGGTAGAGGGTCTAGGTTACTTAGGATTGATCCAAAAACCCTATACATTAAAGTTTGTGTTCCATCATTTGAATGACAACCTCAGCATCTCAAAAAATTTTTAAGAAAAAGTAATGAAAGTAGATGTCTTCAAAAGCATTGTTTCCATCATGTAACACCTCAGATTTCAACTACTGCCTATGCACAGGCCACAGCAGTAATCCATGGACAGTCACAACAAATAATACAGTTCATAGTTTTTCAATTTCCTAAATTTGTTTCCTGTTTGTTTGTTTGTTTGTTTTTGCTGAAAGTCCAATCTTCTACCGGCATTACATTTTTAGGAACTCATAATTCTCCAAACTTATTTTTAAAATTTGTAATATCATCTAACATTTTATCTGTTTTTGTTCTTTAAAATGTAATTTCTTTATTTCCAGAAATTTCTCAAAAATCAAATTGTTGCTAGAATAATTTTCTTTTATCAAAGCTATTGTTGATTTGGCTTTATACATTTATATATTGTATTCAAATTTTCTTTCCAATTGATTTTGCATGAATGAAGTATAAAGTTGTAGATGTAACTGGTTAATAGTTTATGAAAATTATGAAATGCATATACCATGGAATATTCTAATATGTCATAGTTCTAAAGCCTCTTCAAATTTATTTATCTATAGCATCTCTGTTGAAGAGAGTTTGTTAGTATGTCTTACTATGACACTTTTTAGTTGGTTTCTTTCAATTGTCTAACTCTTAAGATAATACTTTAAAATATATGTATCTGAAGCCCTCTGTATTAGAGCTGGAGAAAGCAGTGGAAAAAATATATAGCCCTCTGTATTAGAGCTGGAGAAAGCAGTGGAAAAAATATAGAAATCCAGAGATTTCTATAGTTGGAGATAAAGACTATAAAAACAAATGAATAATAGCATTTGATGAAGTAATGCATGTAAAAGCCAAGTAAGTAGATAAGCAAGAAGATCATAAGGAGAGGTTATTTTGGATGTGATAGTGAAATGAGGCTTCTTTGAGACAATGATGCTTCAGTTGAGACTCATTTAAAAAATAGATCTAAAACTAAAATGTTATAGACCCAAACATTTTAATTTAAACTGTGAGGTAAGATTATCCTTGGAAGGAAGAAGTTCTAAACTTCTGGTGTTTAAAACCCAAGATAGACTAAAAACAATGCAGGTAAGTCTTTTATGGGTTTGATTCAGATGACTTAATTTCAAGGAGATATATTAACTCAAATGTATTGAGTCTTTAAGAAGAAGACTTGAACATAGTACCTGATATACAATTAAAATATTACCCCAAGAACACTTGACTAAGCAGTCAGTCAAACATTTGGACAATTTCTTTCCTTGAGTCATTTTCAAAAACCCTGATTTAGAAAGATAGGAGTGCTAATTTAGTACTCCAGACTGTACATACAGTAACCATGTAATAAAAGCCTGCCATTTCCTAGAAATCTCTTGGAAGGAAATTCTGGCTCTTTACAATGATTATTGTCTGGAGCCAAAATTAAATAATATTCTCTTTAGAGATTATAACTTGGCTGCGATTTCTTGTGATAAAATATGAGATACTGTATAATGAATAATAACTAAAAATCCTAGACTTACTATCCCACATGCCAAGAATTAGTGCTAAATCTAACCAAAATATTTAAAAATGAAAAGCAGGGTGAAACAAATCAGCATATTTGAATAAAATAGCATATTAGATATGATATTTATCATTTGAATTTTAAATATTTTCTCAGAAAGATACCATTTGTCAAATACTTAGCAAGCAAGTGAAAAATTCTTTTTCTTGTTCAGCTGTGAAAAAGATATGTCAAAAGATATGTCCAAACTGAAAACTATATTTGGCATATTATGTTTGAATTGTTTTCTTTAGAAAATGAATACAAGAAGAGCTAAACATATTAACCCACTAGAAATCTTACTTTATATTCTATTTAATATTTAACATGAATAATTGAGGTAGTTTTATTTATAGAGCTATCTATGCTATACTTATGCATTAAATGAATCTTATTTATGTTTTAGAAAATTTAATATCTGCATTGAGCAATTTAAAAATAATGAAATTGGGGCTGGAGAGATAGCATGGAAGTAAGGTGTTTGTCTTGCATGCAGGTCAGTGGTTCAAATCCCGGTATCCCATGTAGTCCCCAAGCCTGCCAGGAGAGATTTCTGAACATAAAGCAGGAGTAATCCCTGAGCACTGCCAGGTGTGACCCACCCCCCCAAAAAAAAAGATAAAATTTATTAATCTTGTAAGAACAAACAAGAGACTTAAGGAAATTAAGAAAGGATTAGAAAGCAGCCTAAGATTTTGAGAACTAAAATATAATTTAATTGATAGACAGAAAATTAAACCCATTCTCATTTTGTAAGAGAATAAACATAAGCTTGATATACAGCATTTTAATTCTGCTATAAACATTGAAATCTTTGTATTTGTATGTATATGTATTTTGCCTTTTTAATGCCTTTCTCTCCTTGATTGTAATGTTAAACCTACAATGGGCTTAGAAAATAGAAGTTAACACTACCTGATTTACAAACTCCTACTAAAGATATTCATATTTCAACTAAGCAATTTATAAATCACATCACTGCTTGGTAAAAGTAAACAAAAGAGTAAAACACATTTTCCATCATCAACTATTTAAAATGTGATACTGTGAAGACCTTCCCGGGTGCAGAGGTTCCCAATTGCAGGGCTGGAAGCTACGCCTGCGGGAAACTCAGCTCTGCTGCGCTCTGATCTCTTGGCGCCCCAGAAGAACATGGAGGACTGAGGGGACCTCTTCCTGCTTCTATCTGTCCTGATTTCTTGGACCTCTCCTTTGAGAACAGAGCCCTGGGAAGCGAACCCAGAAATCATTGCACTCTGAAGCCGCCAGCGAGCCAAGGAGTGAGCAAGACCTTCCCGGGTGCAGAGGTTCCCAATTGC
>PVKC010043116.1:0-11830 GCA_004027635.1 Crocidura indochinensis | reverse complement strand
AAAAAAAAAAAAACGGGGCTGAACGAGAACCCAAGTGTTGGGGGTGAGTGGGTGGGTATACAGCCAGAAAGGGGCGCCCGCTCTCCGCAGTTCCCCGAAAGTCCCACTCTCCTCTAGCTCAATGAAGGCAGGATTCGAATGTGTGCGCCGGTTACTAGGGAGACGTCGGAACTCTCCAATCGGACGCCCGAAAGGCCAGGGGGGCGCTCCGGGGGGCCTCGCCCTGCGACTCATGCCCGCGCCCCGCGCGTGGCCGGAAAGGCTCCCCCGGAGGCCCCCGATCGCGGCGGCCGGCCAGGCGCGCAGCCGGGGCCAAAGCCCAGGGCCGATCGCGGGAGGGAGGGAGCCCGACGAAAATGGCGTCGGCTCCACCCCGATCGGCGGCCCCAAGCTGGAGCCGGGACCAAGTTCCCAGGCCCGCGTGGCGCCCGGGGCGGGCGGAGAGGGGAGGGCACGGCGGCGGGCAGGCCCCGGAGGCCCGATCGCGGGGCAGCGGCGGAGCCTGGCAGCCGGCTCCGGGAGACGTTACCTTTATTCTTGGGCATGGCGCTGCCGGCGGCCTCGCGGCTGGTGCGGCTTTGTAGTCGGGGACGGCGGCGGCGAGACCGAGGGGGGCTGGCGGCGGCGGGCGCGACCACGCGGGCTCAAGCAGCGGCCGAAGGACACCTCGCGCGCGCGGGACACACACTCGCCAGCCGGCGCTCCGGAGACCAGCACGCACACACGGTCGGCCGGAGGAAATGGCGTCGCGGCGGCTGACGTCGTCTTGCCCCGCCCTCTAGCTCCGCCCGAGCCCGCCCACCGCCCCGAAGGCGCAGGCGCCGCCGGCCCCCAGCCTATCGTCAGCGCAGAGGAAAATGCGTCCGGCGAGCGTTCTTCGCGATTCGCCGAGCTCCGCGGGGGCGGAGCCTGAAGCTAAGAGGCGGAGGACTGAATGGGCGGGCGGGGCCAAAGCTCCGAGCTGAGCGATGAGTCTTAAGATTCGGCCGCGGGGCGGCTGATTAGCAAACTGGTCTTCTGACTAACAAACTTAGCGTGCGAGCCGCAGCCTCAGACTCACTGCCAACTCGGGTTTCCTTATGGCTTCTAGTATTTTTATTTTTTTTTTTGGTTTTTGGGTCACACCCGGCAGTGCTCAGGGGTTACTCCTGGCTCCATGCTCAGAAATTGCTCCTGGCAGGCACGGGGGACCACATGGGGCACCGGGATTCGAACCGATGACCTTTGGCATGAAAGGCAAACGCCTTACCTCCATGCTAGCTCCCGGGCCCCGGCTTTTAGTTTTTATTTGAGTTTAGGCACTGTGATTCCTCCGCTGGCTTGGCCGAAGACGTTCCAGCCCTTCAGAATGCCCACTTCATTGTCCCAACTTGGCTTTCTCACTGCCCCAGCACCCCACATCTTATCCCCCCCATGTCCACATCGCAGACTTTCCTTAAAACATTTCCTTACTGTTTCTTTCGATTCCCACTTATGAAAGTCCTAACAGCACTCTCTTGCGTGGGACATACAGGGATTTAATTGGAACTTTCCCCCTTGCAGTCAGATGGGAAGTCTGAGGTTTTCCTGTGATGTCTTATCAAAGCACAATAAATCTACCTTTGTCTTTTCTAAATTTCCATCTTGCCTATCTTACTGGAAACCAACTATAAATCTGTTATTACCAACACTCAGCCCAGTGCCTTGCTTACTTCAACACAGGAAAGGAGAGGGGAAAAGATACATACTCAAGTGTTATGGACTGAACTTCAGATTTCCATCTCAAATTTGAATCTTCCAGCACTAGGAACGTCACAATGTGATATATTTGACGACGGGATTTTTTTTTTCCTTTTGGATTTTGTGCCACACAGGAGTTTCTCCTTGCTTTGAGCTCAGAAATTACTCCTAGTAATGCTCAAGGGACCCTAAGGGATGCCGAGGATCAGATCTCAGAAGGCAGGATCTTTAAAGAGGTAATGAAGCTGAAAGGAGGTCCAGAGAACAGTACAACAGGTGATCTTTTACTGGGAAGTGAACTGGATGATCTTGCCAGCTGAAAAGGTATCCCATCAAATTAGATCATGGAGCTGCCGGTGGGAGAAAACAGGGGTCAAACTTAATTTTGACTTCCTTTAAGTCCTCAGCCCGGAAGCAGAGCTTCTCATCCACAGGCATCTGGCCATTGTCAGAGACCAAGAAAAGCCCAGGGGACTCCGAGCTGATGGGGAATAGCCCTAGGCAAGCCCACTGACCTATTACAAAGCAGCAAGCTCCGACATGGGGACACAGCTGACAGAGTTCTAGCTCCAGATTTCAAGTTAGGAATGTGTACGCTAGAGGATGGCATAGGGATAAGAGCAGGCCATCATCATACACTGGAGGTGGGCAGACAGGTGGCCGTGCAGGTTGTGGTATCTGGGTCAAAGGAGAGGCCTGGACATTGGGGAGGGACCAGGACCCATCTGCTTCAACTGTACAATACACTTGAATCTCTATGCAAATCTTTCATACAATTCTGAAGGACTTCCACAGCCAGCAATAAATCCACTTTTGTGGTGGGGCCGGAAAGATAGCATGGAGGTAAGGTGTTTGCCTTGCAGGCAGAAAGACGGTGGTTCAAATCCTGGCATCCCATATTGTTCTTCCCACCCCCAAGGCTGCCAGGAGCGATTTCTGAGCCTGGAGCCAGGAGTAACCCCTGAGTGCTGTCGGGTGTGACCCAAAAACCAAAACAAACAAACAAATGAATAAAATAAATAAATAAAATAAAAAATAAAGTCTTAAATCCACTTTTGTGGTAACATCCCTATAAGAGGATATTAGGGTACATCATAGAACGAATGCAGCATGAACAAGAAGGTGGCTAATTTAGCAGCCACGGAGAGTCCATTTCAGAAATACTGAGTCCTTGAGCTCACACTTTGAGCCTCCAGAAAAGCGGGGCAATCTATTTTGTCTATTTTAAGCAAAGCAGTCTGAGGTACTCGAATAAGGCAGCCCCTGTAAATGCATATAGTCACTCATGCAAGATTATCTTATCTAATTTCCCCTAGGGTATTTTGTTTGCCTATTTAACTCGTTATTGAGGATCTGTGATTGAGGACTGTTAAGAATGGCTTCTCATGCACCTAATTCCAATACCACACTCATCACCAGAGTGTCTCCCTTCCTCCATCCCAGGACCCCAATGCTCAGTCTTTTCAACGGAACTCCACCAAACCAATTGTGATGGGTCCAGTCTCCCGTTGGGTACCTTTAAATCCCCTGTAGGAGAGACGCTGTTTTCTGCATTGGTCCCTTTCTTTTGATTTCACTCAGCAAGATAGCCAAGTGGCTGAAGATTTCAAGAATAAGGTTTACATTTAAGTAAATATCTAAAATACATCACCTTTCTGCCAATATTAGGGTGATCTTTTTAGGATGATCTTTTTAGGGAAACGCACACACTTAAGAGAGACAGAATGGAAAGACTAGCTAGGAACCCCAGGATTCCCTGGTGGAGATGGCCCTTTTGGCGGCATCTGGAGATACGCCTGGTGGGCGCTACTGCAGGAGGGTGCTGTTGTTCACATTGTTTGGGCAGAGGGCACAGATGACACTGAACATTTTACAGTGCACAGTACAATGCTGAAAATCCAGCGTTATCCAGCTCCAACATAAAAGAAACTGAAGAGACGAAACCAACAGCAAATGAATTTTTCAAAGAAAAGCTGAAAAGATATTTGTAAGGGATCCAAGGGTTATTCAGTGACTAACAGTTCCTGTTTTTGCAAGTGTGAGGCTCTGATGTGGATTTCCAGGGCATCCCGCAGCTCTGCTGTCTGGAACCCTGGGGGACCAAATTCTGTGCCCTCTTCAGCACACAGCTGTTTATGTACAAGAACAGTCATTATGGTTGGGAACTCTGGCGCTCATAATGCAAAAATATGTGAGCACTGCAGCCAGGAGTGTGATTCCCTGGTAAACACAACAACCAATTGTGTGAAGCCCCTGGCCCTTCCAAAAATACTAAGAAAGATAAGGACGATGGTAAATTAAAAAAAAAAAAATCTAAAGAGTATGGGAGTGTAGTTCAGAAATACAACACTATTCTTGTCTGAGGTCCTGGGTTGGACTCCCCGTACTGCAAAATTAAACAAATTTAAATTGACCGTAAAGTTATGGGGTTCTATTTGTAGTTAACACACTTTCAGATAAAAAATAGAGCTGAAAAGCTTATTTAAATGTTGTTTCGAGGCAAGTGATTATGAACTTAGGATTTGGAATTAAGAGGTCTGATTTAATTTTGTACCCACTTATTTTTATTGCTTTAGAGAGGATATTTAACCTCTTTAGAAGTCTCAGTTTTTCTCACTGTCAATTGGAAATAGGAATAGTACTTACCACAATGGATCACTTCGAGCATTAAATTGATCTAATGCATTCACTGTTTAGGGATAGCGCCTACCACAGGGTAAGTAATCAGACCCCAAATGTTTGGAAGTTCAAGTATTTACAAATCAGAAACCTCTGCAAAGAAAGGCAAACCACGTTAGCACCAGAGCCAGCATCTGTGTGACACCTGGTCATTACAACACCAAAATCAATGATGGGAAGGGGGTAGGGTGGGAATCATTAAATTAATAAAGCCCCAGTCAACTAGAAGTCATGGGGATTCACTCCTACCAGGCAGAGGGAACAGCAAAGAAGCAGACCATGAGTGCATTAAATTGGCATATTCAAAAAACAGAAAGATGGGCCAGAGCAATACTTCAGTGGGAGGGTTGGGCTGTGGGGGGGCACTTTCCTTGTATGCAGCCAATCCAGGTTAGATCCCTGGCACCCCGTAAGGTCCCCTAAAGCCAGGAGTAAGCCCTGAGCATTGCCAGGTGTGACTGGAAAACCAACTAAACAAAAACAAAAGCAGCAGCAAGAATACAGCTATGATGAAAATGCAGTGAGCTTGAGGAAGATATGCTCAGGAGTTAAGGAAGCCAGATTATCAGCTAGAAGAATCCTAAGTAGGTTTTTATCATTCATCCTTATGCGTTAAAACAGTCTACAGATGGGTTCAGAAAGTAGAGGTTAAGTCTCTTGCCTTGCTTGTGGTGAACCCAGTTCAATCCCAGTAACGTGGTTTCCCAGAATGACCCCCACAAACACTGCCAAGTACTGTGGCTCTAACTGAAAACAAAAGAAAGATTTGTAGACACTGAAAGATGGCAACAGACACCATACAGTGGTCTAACCAAGAGTCGTGGTCTGGACTAGCATAAGAAGGGGAGAGCCTCTGAAAAGTTGTGAGGATCTGGGGCTGGAGACATAGTGCGGGGTTAAGTCAATATTTTCTCATGTTGTTGACTCTGGTTTCAATTCTTGGTGCCCTATAAAGTCCCTAATCATCACCAGGTGTGATCCCTGAGCATTCTGGAGTAAGCCCTGATCACAGGCAGGTGAGGTCTCTAATCAAAATGCACTGTAACTTGGGAGAAAAGGGGTCTTTTGGAATTATGTCTGATTATCTTGAACTTCTCCAAGATTTTTTGCTTTGCACTTGAAGATCAAACTGTATCCTTTGAATCATTAAGTTTGGGTAAGGAAAGGAGAAATAGTTTCAAGGACTAGTGTGAATGCTTTTTATGCCTGGAACTGAGGTTCAACCCTGGCAAGTGCATGGCTCTCCCACTGTATCAGGAGTGACCAATGAGATCTGTTAGATGTGGCTCCAAAAGATAGTTCAGTGGGTAGGGTATTTGCCATATACACGGCCAACCCAGATTTGACCCTGGCACCCCATATGGTCCGGCCCCCTAAAAGCATTGGGTGAGATCTGAGTCTTATGTGACAGATTTTTTTGGGCTAACCGGGACTGCAGAGAAAAATTATTTTGCAGTCCTTATTCACTTAGAAACATTTTTATTTTAAGTTCAATCAATTCAACTTGGTTAATTTATAATTTGGATAAAATGATTCAATAATGAATAATAATCATATAATCAAAATAATCTGATAAAGGGACATACATGCATTTATTTGAAACTTTATTATATAAATTTTTGTTTCTTTTAAAGATTACAAAACCTGTTCTTTGACAGGAATACAAGCAATATTGTTCCAGGATTATTCATGGATACATCTGAAAGAGCTTATACATTAATAGTATGATTTGAAAACTTCCCAGATTAGACTCTGAAGGAAAACAATTTAAAGTATTCAGTGATAATTGATCCTTTACAAGCACTTTATAATTATGGCAGCAATGCCAAGCATCTGATGCAATTTAACCATCAATAAAAGGTACAATACATATTAACTCATAATATGGTACCTTGGGCTTCTGGCATGCCTTACTACAAAGAAACTAATATAAAGTAAGATCATATATAATAGTAGAAAAATATTTGTGATTTTTTTCTTTTTTAAAAACAGATTGAGTAGATACCCCATTCCCACCCATGGCCAAAAAAAGGAAAATAATTACATCCCTTCCTTGTATACCTCCCCTTTTGTTTAGGGCAAGAATTAAGATAAATCTAACACACATACATAATTTTAAGAGTTAAAAAACTCACCACCAATAATTATAGACGGCTAAGGAATGGCAATACCTTGAAGCTCTTTTTAAATTAAAAAAAAATCAACCAAAGCTTTAGCTAGATGGTAAACTGCATGTAGAGACACAAACCAAATCCTTTATCCTTATGTCCTTGCTTTGCATTTCAAAGTTCTACATTAAATACTTGTTTGAAAAACTCAGTATACAGTTCATTCAGTACTATAGTGATAATAGGAGTAAAGATTTTTCACTTCCATTAGATATGAACTAATCTACTTAGAGAGGACTATTACAGACTCTCTTCTTACATACGTTTACATATATTGTACTCAAATGGTACGTGCTCTAAAAAGGTTTTCTTGAGGTTTGCCACCTCTGAACTTAGTCTCTAAATTTCCTTTCCACTAATCTCTATTCAATGTCATATACTTCGCTAGTTGCTCTGGGAGAAGTCATGAACATTTAAACAGCTTATCATGCACTTCAAGGTTATATGGCAAAATAATGAGGAAAGTGCCTTAAGAGGTAGGAAGTAGGCTCTCATTCCAACCCTTGGTATGCCCTGTTATAAACAGTTTAAAGACTGGAATCAAAGTGGTAAATGGGAGACAAGGCTTAAGAAAATTAAGTGGACTTAGTTACTAGAATTCTTTGAGAACACTCTATCACATTAAGAACCAGTTACAAGTCACTCAATCACACAGAATACAGCAGTGTCAAAATACAGAAAGCGCACTGTAGATACAAAGTCTTCTTGGCCATCCATATTTAGTATTATCATTCTGTAGACTCTTCACTAGAAAAAGTAGCTAAGCATGGCTCTGTAGAATACCACAGTCCCAAGAAAGTGAATTTCATTCCTTCATTAACTGGTCTCCACCAATGGTCAATTTGGGAGACAAGGAAAATGTAAGCAATCTCTAGGTGAAAAGGTGTTTTCATTGAAATAGAAATGCTAAGTCAACTTATCTGTGATTTAAATAAGGCTCAAAGTATACATCCAGTTTAAGCTTAAGTCACATGGAACTAGACCTTTTAGAGGGATAGAACGCTTAAGACTAGATTAGAATTTCCTGGTTTAAGCACCATGGGTCAGCCATGGAACCCATTATGTTTTGTTGATCATAGAAAACAGACCTTTTCTGACCTTTTACATTCCTGAGATATCTATCCTAAACGTTCTCATAAATCTCAAAATGTTTCATACCACCATAATATCGAATCAACTCTAAATTATAAACAGGCTGCAATATTTAGATTATCCTGAAAGGCCAGAAAGCAGACTACCAAAGCCATGTTAAGTTGCGTATTGCTGACTTTTATGGAAATAAAGCACATTTGTGCTCATTTTCCCAATACTGACTGCCTTTCTCATCCCAGAATGGACTTAGCCAGCCCCTCTCAAACCAATCTATTTCTGCTTCTTTGTTAACCCTATCTCCCCCTCTTTCCCGCTCCAAGTCTTTTCTGGTCTGAAAGCCCAGGGCAAAGCCAACAAGCCATCCCTTTCCAGCAGTGCTGCACATTTCAGATGTGGACTCTTGAGCACACCCACACCTACTCCAGGGTAACTAACCAACTAACTCCTCCTACATGCCAACCACAGAGCACTTCAACAATATGCCTTGTAAGAACCACACTTTTGGACTTTTAGAGTTGGCTGTGAAATAAATGAATCTGTATCAAATCTGTTCAAATCAAGAGTCTCTAGTGGTCAGAAAGATGACACCATTATTTACTAGAAGGAACTGACATAATTTCTATTCAAAAAAATCAAAAGGAAAAGAAAACTTACCTTAATTCAACATCAGCACTTGCAAGAAAGACATTATACATATGGTAGTGTAGTCCTTACTTTGCAGGGTGTGTAATGTTATATGAAATCTACCATTTTGAATTAGAAACCAAGAGGTTTGTAAAAGTGTACTGACGGGTTAGTTCTTTCAAACTCAAATATCTTTCCGACTTAACTGAAACCTCCTGGTCATCAGCAGCATGAAATGGAGAAAGGCCTCACTAACACAACTAAGGGGCCCGAAAGCTCTAGATTTGGAGAAATTAATGGAAAGGTCCACTAGCACAAGCATTACATTCAGAGCACATGGATTGCTATGTTTGTCCATTGTTGAATCAAAGGCAGCAGGAAAATCAGAACCAGAGATGAAATAAATGATGCTCATGAGCCGCATTTTAGGCAGAATGTCTTCAGTTCTATGAATGGATACTTAGATTTTCTTTGTTAAAACTGACAGATGAGCTAAACAACGAAGGCAATTTCTTTGATAGCCATGAACTTGGCATTTATATACCAGCAGAAGTAGAGTACTACCCCCAAGAAATACTGCAGCTTTCAAATAGCGCAGTTTCTCGTCAGGTGATAATATGAAGGGAAGGCAGCATGGTGTTTTAGGGAAAGGAAACTGATGAGAAGAATTTAGTCTATGTTTTGGTGTCAGGTACTTCACATGCAATATAAGAAAATCGGACTAGATAATTTATAAGGATTTACACATTTACTTCTGGTTCTAAAAGACTATGATGGACAGTACACTCAAGCAATTATGGAATAACATCAGTGTCAAAAATCTAAAAACAAATAATTTCTCTGCCCAAAATTACATTAATTAGTACTTTAAAAGCGACATATATTTGGTATGACCATGGTTTGAAACACTGAAGAGAGAAAGAAAGAAAAAAAAAAAAGCTTTCCTTCCAGGCAATGGAAAGCAGCTTTGTAGTTAGCAATCACATACTCATGAATTTTTAAAAACTTTCCTCCACCTGCATCTTCTGAAATCACTCCTGATACATTTTATTTAGAAGATTAGTTTACATTTGGTTTCTATATAATAATCATCTGTGTCACAGGCAAAATTAACGTGATAGATTCCACCCCAACAATTGCATAGAGGAGAAATTAAGGAATAACAAGAGGCTTCTAAGAAATTTAGATAAACGATACTCTCTTGGTTTTGTACTTCCAGGGATATTCAGAACTTGTAAAAGAAAAAAAAAACGGTTTCTTGATGTAAAAGGCTTAGTAATAATGGATACATAAAATCACTTAATAAAGTAAATTTTTCTAAGCTATCAAATTATATCTAATGAATACTGTAATTTAAGCAGACCCAGTTCCCATCATGAAAACGGATCATTTCTAAAGTTAAAGGAAGCATTACATGACTATAAATCACCAAGAGGGATTCAGAAAACACTCAATGCTACATATTCACTTAGCCTACCTTACCTATGATTTCAGGTTAGAAGATATTTTATTTGATCACGAATGCTTTATTCCCTACGATAAGATAATTTAAGTCCCATTTTATAGAGCGGCCCATGGCCTTTATTACATTGAAATTAGAGCTTAATATAGAGCACTGTAATGGGATGAAATTCAGTTACTCTTTTCCCCAGAAGAGCATTATTTTCTTGAACTATTATTCAAAGGCTAAATTCTGCATTTTGATCTACTTAAACATGAAATATCCAATGAGACCTTAATGATCAGTTGCTAAATTTCCTTCACCAAAGACTCTTCACTAGGACTCTTATAGTCCTTTAAAGCATATTGGCAAAATCCCAAGTATGTGCCCAATACTAAGTATGGATACGATTTAGGATCGAAAGTGCAAGGACTATTTCCTGCATGGAGGAAAAAAAGAACCCTAGGGAGTTGCAAAGTATATGGACTAACTTCACAGGTGTATTCTCGATGTCATGCCACACACATAACTTTTTCTACCAAAACAGCTCTCTAGGTAAGTCTGACAGAGCACCTGACTTTAAGCAACGAACAAGAAACCAGTGAAACAGACAGGGGGCAAGATATATACATTTTGGAGAAATTACATTCAACAGCTGTTCCACTCTTTGACCACTTTCAGGGCTGTCCAACAATACTGTTAATCCAAGTGAACTATTTTTTACCAGATTTAATAGTCAATTGATTAATAATAACAGATTCCAAGTTAAACAAGGCATGTATACATTAAAGAAAGCAGTACAGAAATGTACTGTGTATGAACTGTTTACAAAAACATACAAAATGTTGGATGGCACAAGGGATACAGTGCTAATATAAACGGATCGTTTAAGCTAAGTGCTTAACATAAACTGTCCATCCCTACAACTAACAAAGAATATTTAAGGGACATGAAATATTTTCTATAAAAATAATGCTATATGGTGTAGAGTACTTTATTCAGTGTATTTTAGGTGGTATTCATATGTTCATTATTTTTCTCGTTGATTCAGTGAATACATCTTCATCTTCTTTCCATTTTCATTTCACCCGAAGCTCCAGGAAAATCTAACTGGCTAACAATCATTTAAAGCGAGAAGAGACGAAAGCGGGAGCAGCAGCAGGAGCAGCAGCATATGGGTACCAGCTGCGACAGTGTGTGCTTGCAGGTGTCTCTCAGAATGTGCTACCTGTCGCCAGAACTTGTGCTATCAGCTTACACCGTGGTACCAATGATCGCACTGAGGTCACTTCACAGGGCTGTGGAGGTGATTTTCTTAATACCTCTTCGTTGAGCAAGAGTAGAGCGGCCTACCGGTTCCAAAACTGGTGACTGATTACGGTTTAGAGCAGAGTATGTAGCTGCCATGGCACCCTGACAATGGGAAAGAAAGGGTCACGATAAAAATGACAAAGGGTGGTCAGTACATGTACAAAGGATACAAGCTGAAAAAATCTCTTCCCCAAACACTTCTGCAGGGCCAAATGGATATTGTAATGAAAAGAACTTGTAATGAAAAGAACTGCACTGCTGGGGGCCGGGTGGTGGCGCTGGAGATAAGGTGCCTGCATTAACCTAGGACGGACTGCGGTTCGATCCCGATTCCCCATATGGTCCCGCGTGCCTGCCAGGAGCGACTTCTGAGCAAATAGCCAGGAGTAACCCCTGAGCGTCACTGGGTATGGCTCAAACACCAAAAAAAAAAAAAAAAAAAAAAAAGAACTGCACTGCTGGTTGCAGGAATAGCACAGAGGGCAGGATGTTTGCCTTGCACATGACCTACCTGGGTTTAATTCCTGGCATCCCATCTGGTTCCCTGATTAAGGAGTGATTCCTGACTGCAGAGCCAGGAGTAATGCCTGAGAACCACTGGGTGTGCCAATCCAAAACAAAACAAAACAAAGCACCACTCCCACCCTCTCCTTCAACTAAAAGTACAGAGGACAACAAGGGCCGTAGCAGTTGAAGACAGGGACAGGCTCTTAACAAGCAATGCTCATTATTTTCCCACTCATGACTATTCAATTCTCTCCTTCCTTCCTTCCTTCCTTCCTTCCTTCCTTCCTTC
>PVKC010043115.1:0-11717 GCA_004027635.1 Crocidura indochinensis | reverse complement strand
GGTATGCTCCTTTGAATGTAATTTCCCTTTTTGACCTTGCTGCATTCAGTATTCTATCTCTATCTGTGGGATTTGTCATTGTAACAATGATGTGTCTGGGGGTGTTTTTCTTTGGGTCTCGTTTGGTTGGAACTCTTCGGGCATGCAGGATTTGGTTGCATGTAGTTGTTAACTCTGGTAGTATATCTTTGATGATGTCTTTGACAGTTGATTCTTCCTGGTGATCTCCTACTTGGGTCTCTGGGACTCCAATGATTCTTATGTTGTTTCTTTTGGGTTTATCAAAGGCTTCTATTTTCATCTGTTCACATTCCTTGAGTACTTTTTCCATTGCCTGCTCGTTTGTCCTAAGGTTCTTTTCCCATTTCTTCTGCTGTGTTGAGTTTTTCTCCATCTCTTCTTCCAGTAGTCCAATTCTCTCCTCAGTTGCTCTTACCCTGCTGTCGAGGGCATCCACTGAGGTTTTTAGTTGATCTACCGTGTTTTTCAGGCCTGCCATTTCAGTTTGAAGTTTTCTGAGTTCTGTCTTTGTGTTCTGTTCAGATCGATCTATGCTTTCTTGGAGTTTTACAAGCATATTCCATATTTCTATTTTAAATTCCTTATCTGAGAGGTTAAGCAGAGGATTGTGATTTTTAAGGTCGTCCAAGCCATCATCTTCATTCTCGGTGCCTAGTGTTTGCCTATGAGCTTTCCGCATTGTCGCTCTAGTAGTGTGGGTTTTCCTGAGTGTTGTGATGGGGTTTATTGGTTAGAAAGAGTGCGAGGCCGTGAAGCGAAGCAGAGCAGCTGCACTCTTCTGGGGCGCCAAGAAATCAGACAGACAGAAGCAGGGAAAGAGTCCCCTCGGTCCTCAGTGTTCTTAGCAGAGCGCAGCAATGCGGAGTCTCCCACGGGAGTAGCACTCAGCCCTCCAATTGGGAAGCTCTCCATCCGGCCAGATCTTACTCACTCATTGGCTCACTGGCAGCTTCAGAGAGCAATGATTTCGGGGTTCATTTCCCAGGGCTCTGTTCTCAAGGGAGAGATCCAAGAAATCAGGACAGACAGAAGCAGGAAGAGAGTTCCCTTGGTCCTCAGTGTTCTTAGCAGAGCACAGCAGGGCAGAGTCCCTTGTTCAGAATCTCAACCTCTGAGTCTCTCTAAACTTCCTGTCCAAATTTTCAAAGCTAATCAACATATTACAATTGCCTCACTATGAGTGGCTATAATATTTAGAATTAAAGCAGGCCCATTCTCTATTTAAGGTTAGGTGGAGATAAGAACAACTAATCTATAATTCTCATATATTTTGGCATTATTCCTAACAGTGTTTGTTCCAGTTAAATTATCTCGGGTACTAATTAATACGATTTAATTATTAAATTTATTTATTTTGAATAATAATAAAGATTATTTCTCAATGTGAGTAAAAATAAACACAAGTAATGTATCTATGTATCTAATAAATACATATATAAATTGATAAATTATATGTATATTTGAAATATTTTTCCAAATACACAAACATGAGTATATAGAAATGGCTTCACCTTCTACCTCTTATAAAACATATTTAACTAAAAGAGTGTTGGCAGCTATTTGTTTTGCGACCAAACGTGGATGTGCTCAGAGGCAAGTACTCCCCATTCTTCATAACCTGAGATCAAATTTGAATGTGTGTTTCCTGCATGCAAATTATCTGCTAAGCCATCCAGATTGTAAAGAAAATGTTTTAAGTATCATATAGTAACAATATCACTCAATTTTGCTTTCATACCAATCAAGAAAGCCAATCTCAAAATACCTAAAGTAATTCTTCAAGGCAAAAGAACTTCCAGCCTACAAGTTCTTCAAGATTGGATGATTATTTATTTGACTACAAAGTTATGCTTTCAACAGAGCAAGTGGATATTCCTACCTCTGGAAACTATGCAAATGTCCTCTACATAGCACTTTCTTGGGATGGTAATAATGAGCAATTCTTTCAACTTATGCCCATACTTTTCATCTAAAATTAGTACATATTACCTGCAGTGCTCTCTGCCAAAGCAGAACCCAGATAGGCATGTGGATATCAGTAGACCATGTGTTCTTCTAGGAACTATGTGAAAGCTTATTGGTGATGAAGAAGAAAGTTGTTCAATCCCATGTATAGACACACTATCAGTGTGTCTTTGGGAGTTAGCCATAGCAGTGTGCTATGGCTTCTTGTACTCTTCTGCTTAGAACCAAGTCACCACAATGTCTCCATCCAATCAGAAGTCCTTTCACTTTATTCAATAAAATTTGATTGGAAAAAGTTCTAGATATAGATTTCTCTTTCTAATGCAGAGTTCTTTTAAGTATGACCCACAGGTCACATGTGGCACACTGAGGACATTTATCCAAACTGCCAAGTGTTTTTGCCACAGCTATCTGCCCTGCCTGTAAGGGATGTGCCCTGGACCCTCAGACTCCCCTCCTCTGTCTTTGAACTCCTTCCTTCAATCTCAGGCAGGAGTTCTTAAACTATCGCATGCCCAAAATTCCCACTGAACTACCGGTAAAATTGTTGATTTGACTTTTCTTGTTCTTCATTTTAAATATTGTATTTGTTCCCTTAATTGTATTACTTCAAGAGAAGATATGTGCGGTGTGCCTATATATTCATAGTTTTTATTAAACTATAGTTTGGATATCTTTTGCCTGCTTGAAACACACTTACAAGTTCAGGATAAACACAAGCTTAGAAAAAAATGATGAAAATCAATTATTCAATCCAATGGAAAACAAAGAAGGTTGGGATAGCCTTCAATCAGATCAATTGCATTCCACCACAACATTTTACTCAGAGACAAAGATGGACAACTTATTATTTAGAAAAACATTAGATCAAGAAGTACTAATGTTGATCAACATTTATGCACCAAATGTAGAGCCAGCCAAACATGTAAAGTATTTGCTCACAAAACTATAGAAACATAAGGAAGTAAATGAGATAATAGTGGGATATTTAAACATGCCATTATTGCTACTAGATAGATCCACTAGTCGAATATTAGCAAAGTCATAAAGAGCCCCAAATGAGAAAGTAGAATTCGGACTAATGAATATATACAAGGCCTTCTATTCCCTAAAACCTGAATATACATTCTTCTCTATGTGCATGGAACCTATTCTAGAATAGACCACATTTTAGGACACAAGAATAACATACATAAAGTCACAAATATAAGAATTATACCAAACACCCTATAAGACCACAATGCCACAGAAGGCAAGATTGATTGTAAAAATATGTGGAGAAAGTCTATGACCTGCAGCTAAATAATGTGTTTCTCAACCACAGCTGGATCTAAGAAGAAATAAAGGAAGAAATAAATTCTATGAAATGAATGACAATGAAGAAAAATTGCCAAAATCTATGGGACACAGCAAGAGCAGTAATTAGGGGGAATTTCATAGCAATACAGGCCTATGTTAAGAAAGAAAAAAATGACAAATCAGCAAACTTAAGGTCATTTAACTATCTGGAAAAATAACAGCAAAAGAACCCCCATAAAAGCAGCAGGAAAGAATAATACAACCAGAGCTAGAGCTAGATCTGGTAGCACAGGAGTAGGACTCTTGCTTTGAATGCAGCTGACCTAGGACATACCTCAGTTAGAGTCCTATATGGACTCCCAAGCCAGGAACATCTGAGCACATAGCCAGGAGTAATCCCTGAGTGTAACTGGTGTCCCAAAACAAAGCAAAACAACAACAAAGAGCTAAAATGCACAATATAGAAACAAAGAAAACCATATAAAGAATCAATGAAACCAAAAGCTTGTTTTTTGAAAGAATTAACAAGGTAGACAAACCTCTGGAAAGACTCATAAGGAAAAAAGAAAAAAAATACTCAAATAAATTGAATCAGAAATGACAGGGGAAAGATTACAACAGAATCTCAGGAATTTGAAGACATAAAATCCTATTCTGAACAACTGTACTCAGTTAAGCTACAAAATCTAGAAGAAATGAAAATAATCTTGGAAAATTATCACCTCCAAATACCTAATAAGGAGGAAGTAGAAAACCTAAACAGGCAAATAACAATTAAAGAAACAAACAGTTTTTATGAAACTTCCCAAGAATAAAAGTCTATGACCAAATGGATTTGTAGGTGAATACTAGCAAACATTCAGAGAAGAGTTACTAGCATAGATACTCAAACTCTTCCA
This sequence comes from Crocidura indochinensis, assembly GCA_004027635.1. Classification (NCBI taxonomy): domain Eukaryota; kingdom Metazoa; phylum Chordata; class Mammalia; order Eulipotyphla; family Soricidae; genus Crocidura; species Crocidura indochinensis. The sequence continues at coordinate 7,533 of PVKC010043115.1, read as the reverse complement.
TAACATAGAAAAGACAGAAATTCTTCCTAATTCCTTTTATGAAGCAAATATCTTGCTCATTTCCAAAACTGACAAAGATACCAACAAAAAAAAGTAAGCCACAGGCCAATCTCACCAATGGACATGGATGCAAAAATTCTTTCCCCCTCCCTGGATGCAAAAATTCTTAACCAAATTTTAGTAAACCGAATCCAACATCACATCTAAAAAATTATACACTACAACTACATGCATTTCATCCCAGAGATGCAAGAATGGTTCAACATAGGCAAATCAATCATATCAACAGAAATAATAAAATCCACATGATCATAATGATCTATGCAGAGAAAGCAATTTAGAAAATCCAATACCCATTTTTGATTAAAAAAAAAAAACCTTCACCAAAATAAGGGTAGAAGGAACCTTCCTCAAGAAAGTAACAGCCACATATCATAAGCACACAGCCATCATTATACTTAAAGGCAAAAATTTGAAATCAATTCCACTAAGTTCAGGCACTAGGCAAGGCTGCTCACTATCTCCATTCTTATTCAACGTAGTATTAGAAGTCCTAGCAATAGAATAAGAGGAGAGAAGGAAAGCAAAGAAATTCAAATAGAGAAAGAGGAAGGAAAACTGTCATTATTTGCAGATGACATGTGTGTGTGTAAAACTCTAAAGAGTCCACAGAAAAGCAATAAACCAATTTGCAAAGTCGCAGGTTACAAAGTCAATACACAAAAGACAGTGGCATTTCTTTATACCAATAGTGACTCAGAGGAAGAAAAAAATCAGAGTATACTCTTTTGAAACACTGTCCCAAACTATCTAGCACCTAGAAATCGACCTGACAATAGAGGTAAGAGAACCATATCATGAAAATTTCAAAACACTTTCCATAGAAATTAAAGAGGATCTAAGGAAATGTAAGAACATTTCATGCTCATGGGTTGGAAGAATATAAATCATTAAAATTACATTTTTACCTAAACTATTATATAGATTCAATGCAATCTCTATTCAAATTCAGACATCATTCTTATGTCTGAATTTAAAACAATCAATTATAAAGTTGGCATGGGACCACAAAAGATCTTGGATAGACAAATCCATATTGAAAAACAAGAAATTTGGATGGCATGTCTGTTTTTAACCTGAAGCTTTACTATAAAACCATAGTGATCAAAACAGCATGGTATTGGAACAAGATCAGAATTTCAGACCAATGTATCAGAATAGAATATTCAGTGACCCAAATATATGGTCAGTTAATCTTTGACAAAGGAGCCAAGAATTTGATTGGAACAGGAATAGTCTCTTCAACAAATGTCATTGTAACAATTGGATAACCATGTGTAAGAAATTAAAGATCAATCCATATCTCACACCTTATACAAAAGTTAATTCAGAGTGGAATAATGTCCTTAAGATCTGACCCATTTATGTAAAGTTCATAAAGGAAAACATTGGCAAAACACTCCAAGACTTACACCTCAAAATATTATTTGATGATGGGATGCCGATAGCAAGAACTCTAGAATCAACCTAAATAAATGAAACTACATCAAACTAAAATGTTTCTGTATGACAAAAAACATGGTCTAAAAGTAGATAACAGCTAACTGATTGAAAAAAAATGTATAATCGACACATCAGATAAAGTCTTTATGTCTAAGATATACAAAATGCTCACAAATGTTAATTCCGCAGTATTTAAAAAACCATCCAAAAAATGGGGGGAATGAACAGACACTTCTTTAAAAAAAAATAAAAGAGCAACAGATGCCCAACAGAAACATTAGAAAATATTCTTCATCACTTATCCTTAGAGAAATACAAATCAAGACAATAATGAGATATCATCTTACACAATTGAGAATGGCACATATCAAAAATAATGGGAAAATTTCTGTTGGCAGAGATGTGGTAAGGAAGGAACCCTTTTTCACTGCTCACAAGAATGCTGGTGGTCCAACCCCTACGGAAAATAGTATGGAGGGATCTCTAAAAAATCAGAATTGAGCTGCCACATAATCCAGCAATCCCTCTGTAAGGAACAGAAAACCTTTCATCTAAAAGGATGTAGGCACACCACTATTCATTGAAGCACTCAGTAAAATAGCTAAGACTTGGAATTAACCTAGATGCCATCAATAGATGAGTGGATAATGAAGATGTGGTACATATGCACAATAGGATACTGCATAGGGGTAAGTAATTTTACAATTATGCAATTCGCAGCAACATGGATTGCTCAAGAAATTATTATTAAATGAGGTAAGCCAGAGAAGGACAAATACAGAATGATATCACTTAAATGTAGTATTTATAATATCTACATGAATCAATACAATGGCCTATTAGGTAGATATTTCTATCACCATAGGTGCCACGGATTAGCAAGGAGAAGGAAATAAACTCAGTCGAAGAGGAAAAACATATACTTTAAAGAATTCTGCAGCAATTAATACAGCTGTTTAGACTGAATAGATTTTCAATCAACTGCTAATCATAGAGACCTATAATAATATCCGAATACTTTTATCCACAGAAACAAGAGTAGTATGCTTTTAGAACCCAAGGACTCACATTACAGGGATCACCATTAGAATGTTTTGATGTCTTAATTATGTCTATAATAACTTTTCAACTTTTTTTCTTGTCCACAGGGGTTCTTGAAGATATAGGATGGTCGCCTGAGTTTTGCATTTTAATGTTTTATTAGATTAGACTACAAATACAGTCCTCAACATGGGAATGCCTTGAAACATACTCAACTTTATCCAACTTCTGCGTGATTGTGCCTACTATCCTGATCCATTGCTACGTACACAGAGTCTGTTGAAATCGGTAACTGCACAACTCAGACTTTCGTTACAGGCCCCATTTATGGACTATTCTTTTTACAATATGTTTTTGTTTTTGTTTGTTTTGTTTTTTTTTTAAGCCAAGTTATCTTACTATTAGACCACAAGGTCCACATTGTCAGATTGCTTCCAGGAAAAAAATCTGGATGCTTGAGACATGGTAAATGATACACCGTGAGGTAGACTCTTCTTATAAAGCTCACTATCACATTGCTTGCGTATCCTTATCATATTCCTTAGTACATGAAAAGTATGATTGTTCTAAGGATGCTCCATGCACAATCTAACTCCAGAAGCATTTATCTAGCAAAGTTTATCTCCACCATTGATGAATTGCCTAGGTACTGAAACCCCCAACACACTATGGCATCATTTTTGCTGTTGTTTGAGATCTCTGACCCATTTTATAAGGATCATTCTTTCAAGTGTAACTAAATAATAGATCTCGATTTTCTGTCTATATGTGTGTGAGTGTATATGTGGCAGACTATACACTTATGTAATCTGTATTGTATACAGTCCCTGCATATATGATATGTTATATAATATCCCTATTCCCCATCTCCGTCTACCACCTTACAAACCCTTTTCTTTCTTCTCACTCCCCACAAGCCTGATCCTCTATCTTCCCGTATTTAATGCTCTCCATCCTCAGTTCTTAACTCTTCAAGGATGGAAATACAGCAACAAGCTGTCAGCAGATTCCCAAAGTGAAAGGACATCCTCCCAGCCTGTTGCCTTGGGAAGAACCTGCAGATCCTGCTTCTGCAGACCCATTCTAGGCACTCCTTTTTCTCCTACATCTCCCCACTTTACACTTTAGCTTGTTATGAGATTCAGCTCCCAAGAGAGCCTCAGCTAATGCACACTACTTGATTCTTGACTTCTGTGAACGATTTATCAGACTCCACAAGACCACTGGACAGGATGAGACTGTGCTCTGGATTCTATACACTCAACTATCTCTAAGAATTAAAGGGATTTTCTATATTGCTTTTGTATGTTTATGTAGATGCATTTCCTTAATAGTTATAATTCTTATTGTCTATTTCCATATGTAACCGTAGCTTCCCCAATCCCTGCTGTCAGTCTGCTTAGTAGGAAATTCTTGTAGAACGGCTGTGGTTGGGTTATAAGCCCAGGTTAAAATCAGGTTACAGAGACTGTTAGTTTATTTTTTAGCCCTATGTGCACAAGAAGTATCATGTGGCATTGTTTCTTTTTTCATAAACACTTTAAAATGGGGGGAACCTCACATATATAAAGAAGGTCTTATCTAATATGGACTGGAACTCATAAACATTTTATAGTGCAGGGCTGACTTTCACTCTGAACGTTGGTCCTGAAGACCTAATTTAGGCTTCAATAGATTGGACATCAACCATCCAACCCTGAACCACAGGTCCCAACATTGGTACCTGCCCAATTTATGGCATCAGCATCAGGAATCAAGCTCACTCTGGGGGAGGTTTATGTGCCTTCCTGGCACCAACCTGCTCCACAGTAGGTCAATAAGACACCCTGATTATGAGGAAACAGCAACAACTTGATTTTCCTCACCACCCAATCATCAGATGAAATCAGAAGATGCTCCATCTGAGGATCTGTACAAGAAGCAAGATTTCTAAGTAAACAAGACTGACAAATACAACGATGTCTAACAGACTTTGTCCTGGGACCACAAAGAAAGATTTTATCCTAAACTTCATCCTAGAACATCTTCAAAAAAAGATTGCTAACTAGAGAAGACTGACTTTGACAACTGCGACTGCAACTGAGCAGGACTTTGTCTTGGGCCAGACAGAAAGAGACATTGGGGTTGGACAACCAAAATGTCCACAGTCTGTAGTTAGTCTTTTGACATTTGCTTCATGGATGGAGACATCCTGTATCTCTTAAGCCAATGGAATTTCCTTTCTAATTTCCCCAACGTTTGCTCTGCCTATGCAAATAATAAATAAATAAATAAATAAATAAATAAATTCCACATCTCCAGTGCCTCCTCTTTTTTTCTTTTCCTTTTTAATTTTACTTATATTCTATTTAGGGCACCCGGACACCTGTCTTTTTTCATAGAATCATAGAAGCATGCCATTTAGATCTGTGTCATATTTCTATGTCTTCCTACAAATTGAGAAAGTAAAAAAAATGTAGATTGTGCCCAGAATTCAAGCGGTTTCAGTAGCATGGTGTGGAAAATAAAAGAAGAGGTCAGATATAAATACCCATTCCAAAGTCAACAACAGAATCAAGAGGCCCAAACTACAACAAGCTAAACACAAAATGGACCTGTTATAATGGTATTCATGGGAACTAGTAGTGAAGTTATGGGGTGCATGCATGGAACTCAGGTGGATGGAGGTCAACACTGGTGGTGGGAATGGCCCTACTTCACTGTTACTTAATGTCTGAAATTCAACTGTGAAAGACTTGTTTCACAATTATTTCAATAAAAAATTCATATAAACTATGTTCCCACACCACATCTCCCCAGAGACTAACTCTCATTCAAACTATATCTACTGCTTTCCTTAAGATAAATTCAATAGTGTTTGCTATTTTTCAAGTTCTGTTGACTTGTTATACATTAGTATGTTACTTTATTTTCTACACCTTGCACATGAGAGCTTATTAGTTTATCTGTTCTTCTGATTAGTTTCATTCAGCATGATGCCCTCTAGTTCCATAGCATATTATTTTAATAGTTATGTGGTATTCATTTATTTATATAAACTATTATTTTTTTATCAGGAATTAATCATTGTCTAAAGATGATGGGTGTTTTGAATCTGTGTTAATTATTCTGAAACCTTCCTGTCTTGGTATATCTTCCTCTACATTTCCCTTTATTACCTTCTGTTCCTTCCCTTACCGGACTCCTATTGGATAGACCAATTGAAAGATTCATTTTTTCACTTCCAAACCTCCATATGTGCAGCTCCTTCGGAATGTGTCAAGGTTTTAACAATGGCTGCATTTTGAAAGCTCAGCTCATATAATTATCTTTCCCTTAGTGTCATCAGGTCTACCTATGAATGGTAAGAGTTCTCTGTTGTTATTGAAAAACTCTCACACTACACTACAATTAGACTCCACCGAATCCTTATTTCAAGTAGGCCTTGACCTTTAGATATCTGTGTCCCACTTCACATTAACTGTATTTAGCAAAAGATCATTTGAGCACAGTCTGCACAGTCCCACTAATTTTCAATATCATCTTGATAACTGATTAAATTGTGAATTTTTAGCTTAAATCTGATCGCCCTACATTATTTTTATCAAGATCCCTGCTGTCCAATAATTAGTTTCTCTTTTGTTGATAATTTTCCATCTATTTATCCCAATCTTGCACCTTAGTAACAAATTCTCACTGTCCTATAGTATTCAGAATTGAGTCCAGTTCTGTGTTAAGTGTCCTCATCTATTGCAATAGTTCTTGAGTAAAATCCGTTTTTGCCACTTACTTGTTCAGATATTTTGATAACTATTTTTTCTTGAGTAATTTCTACCTTAGACTTATCAATATAATTCTATACTTACTTTTACAAATCTCTAGTAAAATTTCTTCAATAACAATATTAACATGTCCATCTGCATCCCAATCAGCTGCCAATAATAAAAGTTCACAAAGAATAATAAATCTGATTCCATCATGATTCTTCAAATTGCAGATATTAATCAAATATAAAACCAAGGGAAATAAAATATAAAATATGGAACATGGAGTGTTCTGTCTTTTCATAGAACAGCACGGCTGAGTTTTCTTATAAGCCTTTGGAAGGGTCCTTTAGAGAACAAATAAATATTCCACTTGGCTGAGCTCATGGCCCATTATTGGGTGGATACAAACAAAAATAGACATTATACAAGACAACCTCTACCTCAGTTGAGCTTAAAATCATTCTGGAAAAAATAAATATTTTATATTTTAAGAAGAGAAGACTACATGGGCCAGAGAGCTAGTCCAACAGGTAGAGCACTGGCCACATGCAACTAAAAGGGGCTTGATCCCTCAAAGCCCTTAACAGAGGCACATCCAGGAGTTATTTTTGTTGTTATTTATTTTCAATTTTTTGGGGGGGCACACCAGCAGTGCTCAGGAGTAACTCTTAAATCTGTACTCAGAAATTATTGCTTAGAGACTCAGAGGGCCATATAGGCTGCCAGGGATTAATCACAGCGTGGCCACATGCAAGACATAAGCCCTACAAACTGTGCTATTGATCTGGCCCCAGAATCATTATTTTAGTGAGAGCCATGAGTAACTCCTGAGCATCCCTCAATGCATCCTGCTAAACAAAGCTATAGACTTAAATAAGGAAATGGGAGGTACAAATAATGTAACTATCTTTCAGGTACAGAGCAAAAAAATTGAACTGACTACTGACTAATAAATTAGTGAAGTTATGGTAAAACATAACTGGACTAGTATAAGAACTGCAATAACATTTCAGAGAAAGTAAATAATAGCAAGAAATATATAGTTCTAGATATACTGGTTTAGATATATAATTCAAGTATATAGCTTTTATCTGGTAACTTTTTTTTTGTTTAGGGGTGGAGGTTTGGGCCTCACCAGGCAGCATTCAGGAGTTTTTCTTGGCTCTGCACTCAGAAATCACTCCTGGCAGGGGTAACACCTGAGCATCACCTAGTTTGGCTAATAATAATAATAATATTAATA
>PVKC010043114.1:0-11852 GCA_004027635.1 Crocidura indochinensis | reverse complement strand
TCCATTCTCAGAAATTGCTCCTGGCAGGCACAGGGGACCATATGGGGCACCGGGATTCGAACCGATGACCTTTTGCATGAAAAGCAAATGCCTTACCTCCATGCTATCTCCCGGGCCCCTTTCACACACTTTTGATTGTGGTATTCGCAAATACTTGGCTGTGATATGCAGAAGATTACACACTTGGTGGTCATGCCAGAGTTTCCAATGGCATTGCTGCTGAGATTACATCTGGCAAGTGGGGATGTATGGGGATAGAATTCATGGTTCAGACCTGCAAAGAATTGCTCTACTGCTGAAACTTTCCTAGTCTCCCAAATAAACATTTCTTAATATTTTTTCATACGCTGTTATTCATGTCAAGTTTCTAAATAATACAGGAAATGCTGACTACTTTTCAGCTAAATAAAATACAACCAATCATACTGAAGAATTTATGACACGGGCCCGGGAGATAGCATGGAGGTAAGGCGTTTGCCTTTCATGCAAAAAGGTCATCGGTTCAAATCCCGGTGCCCCATATGGTCTCCCATGCCTGCCAGGAACAATTTCTGAGCATGGAGCCAGGAGTAATCACTGAGCACTGCCGGGTGTGACCCAACAACCAAAAAAAAAAAAAGAATTTATGACACATGCCTTCCATGTGCCTAACCCTGGTTTGATCTGTGGTACCATATGGTTCTCCCAGCATTGCTAGGCAGGACTCTCCAGAGTGCCTATAGAGGTGGGCCCAGATAATACCTGGTGGTGTTGGGTCTAAACAGCTCAATGGTCTTGGCCTGTGCATTGAACCACTGGTCAGGTTGGTCAGCTATTATCTGGGAGAGCCCTTGACCCTACTGAGCACTGCTGAGTTAATTTACCAGAAAGCAACATAGTGGAAACCAATGGGGTTTCAGCTTGTAAACCTGATCTCCATGTTACCCATATGCTTCCTGTTAGGACTTCTTGGATCTTAGACATTTTGGAAATATTCTTGTCCTATTTTGTCTAGGGGGTGTTCTTTACATGACAGAAATCATAAAACTACAATCATATCTTTAATCATGGTGTTTAATTAAAGATTTTAAAAAAAGAAAACATATAGCTGAAATTAAATTTGGAAGCCCCCTCTTTTCATTTAAATACATGCTCTCTTTGCAATTTGCATCTTTTGCTCAAACCTACCCCTCTCACACCACTCTATGGTCAGATTTTTGACTATATGTTTGTTTAAGGTCCTAGAAAAACGTTTTATAATATATGGGACAGATTGGTAATACAGGGTTGGGATGCTTGCCTTGTGTATAGATGACCCTAGCCCCCATATGGTCCCCTGAGCCCTGTCAGGAGTAATTCTGAAGCACAAAGTCAATAGATTCATGAGTACTGTTGGGTCAAAAGTTATAATAAAAGAGAGTTTACAATCTGAAATTCATACTATCTATCTATCTATCGATCTATCGATCTATCATCTATCTATCTATCTATCTATCTACCTACCTACATATATGACTATGCACTCAGAAATCATTCCTGGCTCCGGGGGCCATATGGGATGCTGGGGATCAACCCAGCATCCTGGGTCCTCTATGTACAAGGCAAATGCCCTACCACTGCACTATCGTTCAGTCCCTTTCTTCTCTGAGATGAATGGAGACTACATGTATATTTAGTTGCCTTCACTACTTTAGATGTAATATCTGCCACAGTATCATACTAGCATCATACTTGCATGATGCTTTTATTCACCAGTTGTGCTGCACCAGATATAATGCATTCTCATTGTGTGGCATGGAGTTTGGTGACCCAAACTCCAGAGACTTTTACTTACGACCAGGCTCAATGCTTGTGGATAAAAGTCCAGTGATCAAAGTTGTTACCCATGCTTTCAAAGATATTTTTATTGTTACAATATTTTATACTTTATTATTATTATTATATTATAGCTTTACTATTTTTTAAAGATCTGGATTATAGGAAGAGGCTAAGTCTGGATAAAAATCCAAGATCAAAATTTCAGATTTCACTGCTGAACAATCAAAGGACTTGCCTTGAAACCACAGCTACCACTCCTAAAAGCCTGTCTGATGGTTTAAAATTTCACCAGGATAGAGAATAAACAACTAAGAGCTAATCTTCAAAAATCAGACTTTAAGGACATAGACAGTTGGTAATTTAATCCAATGCCTGATGAAATCATGCCTTGGGAACAATTACGATGCACATATGGACGAAATCCTAGGAAAAGATAGATGCTTGTTAGATACAAAATACTTACCTGGTTTGACACAAGCATCCAACAGAATCCATACTCAAGAAATAATAAACAAATAATGAGAGAGAAAATTATGAGTAATATTCAAGAAAATAAAACAGGTGCTAGGAGACAGGGGAAGGAAATTGTTCAAAAACCTAAAGTTCTGGAGTTAGAGCTGTGGCACAAGCAATAAGACTTCTGTCTTGTGTGCGCCAGCCTAGGACAGATCATGGTTCAATCCCCTAGAGTCCCATATGGTCCCCCACGCCAGGAGAGGTTTCTGAGTGCATAGCCAGGAGTAACTACTGAGCATCTCTGGGTGTGGCCAAGAAACCACCCCCCACACACACACACACAAAATCTAAAGTTCAAATATCTAAAATTTGAGGTAAGGCATTCGCCTTTCATGCAGAAGGTCATCAGTTCAAATCCCGGTGTCCCTTATGGTCCCCCGTGCCTGCCAGGAGCAATTTCTGAGCATGGAGCCAGGAGTAACCCCTGAGTACTGCTGGATATGACTCAAAAACCACAAAAAAAAAAATCTAAAATTTGAGGGAAAAAAGGGATAGTTGAGTGAAAAAAATTTTAATGAGTTGAAGGCTGAGAATTTTTCTAAACTGATTAAAGACATTAACCAAACAATATAATGAATATGTTTGCATTCATTCAATAATGATTACTGCAATAATTATGCAACAATGTGCCAGCATTTCATATAGGTAATGGTGATGGAAAGAAACCAGATGCGAGAGAATAAATGTCTCAGCCCATTAGCAATTTCGAAACTACAAATTACAAATCTGTTTTGTTAGAAGTCTGCATAAGCTTTTGCTAGAGGGGCGTGGAGTGGATATTGATTACCAAGGGCCATTTTGGAATTTTCTGGAGTGTCGTTTAAAGTGGAAGTTGGCTGACATCTAAAATTTGAATGTGTAAAAGGACAAAACTGGATTTCAAATAGAAAATACTTCATTTACTACCCAAAGCTAAAATGTCATGACAGTATTTGGTCTGTTTCACCCCTATTGACTGAAGAGCCTAGCTAGACATTGAGGTTTTGAAATGTTGAGTCACATTAGTGGAGGGTTCACTGTTTGCACATTTGAGACTTCAAACGACTCTATTAGGAACAACTTGGTAAATCATGGAGTTATAATAAAAAATTAGGGGATAAAAAAGGTGTCGAGAGGAATTATCTGCTGGCTCCAGGAAATCATTGCTCAAAAAGTCATTAAACTAATTTAAATGATAAAAATTTCACTTTTTCATTCAGGAAGTTCTTGTAATTCAATTTATATGGGTAAATAGTCAAAATGATCCTGGCCAGCAGTTCTTATCTGAAATTAAATTATTATAACATATAGTTCTCCATGGCAGAGAGTTCAGTGGTCAGACAACAATTAGAATTCATTGCAGGAAGCAAGTCTCACTGTTCATCAATTCCACAAGGAAATCATAAGCATTGATCAGTCCCAATCTGTTCATGATGTTGAACTCTAGCCTTAACCTATTGGGACCAAGAACTAAACAAGTAAATAGAACTCTCAATATTCCTATTCTCAGATGCTGATCAGATCTATTAAACTGATGTTCAATACTGCAAAATTTAATGAGTTAGTGATCTTATCCAGGCACACACATTGAGATGTGTATGTATGTGTATGTATCTATGTATCTATGTACCAATCTGTATACTATAATTCACAAGCTATGAGATCACTCCACACACCATATCTCTAACCTCATATAGGAGTTAGAGAGAAAGAAGAAGCAGGGTATCCTGAAGAAGCAGGGTAGCAGCGAAAGATTGATAAAACAAGCCAGTCAGGGGCCAGTCTGTGGTCTCTCTCTGAGTACTAAGTCAAACTTGACTTTTTTTTTTTTCGATTATCCAAGAACAAAATCCACCAGAGTGCATAGGTGCATAGGTGCAGGGCATAGTGATCCAGGTGGGCTTTTATATCTCAAAAGATGAGGTTATGGGGAAGAGGAAGATTGGGGGAAGCCTTTTTTGGGGGGATTAGTAGCTGAGTGTCACTTTACACCGATCAACAAAAAGTAGAAAGTGGTGGAAACTGATCACATACATATAAGCCTGAGGGAGAGGACTCATTCCTTAGACTACTAGGACTGATTTCATTTTCTGTGAAGTTAAAGTTATTTGCAAGCCATGGGCATGAGAAATGAATCCCCAAACTATTAAGTGTAGGAAGTTTAAGTTCTCCAATTTACAAATGATTATACCTTTTGTTTTTTTTTTACATCTAAGGAAACATTTTTACTCTGAAGGCTACTACTTACAGGGATTACATGATGCAGACTTGTATAATTGTCAATTTATGTAAATAGAAAAGAGCTTAAGCTAATTTAAACCTTCATTTAAAGGTTATATAAAGTCAGAATGAATGCCTTTGGAACCTTGTTGGAATAGATTTGTTACTAGATTTGATGGTTTTGATCTTCTAGTGAAGTACAGAATGTCACAGAAATGTATTAAACACTTATAAGAATATGGTGCATTGTGGCTGAAGTAGTGGCAGAAGTGGTAAGGTGTCTGCCTTTTTTACGTTAGCCTAGGATGGACCACAGTTCTATTCCATATGGTCCCCCAAGTCAGGAGTGATTTCTGAGCTTATAGCCGGGAGTAACACCTGAGCATCACCGGGTGTGGCCCCAAAACCAAAAAAAAAAAAAAGAGAGAAAAAATATGGTGTATTGAGTATCATGATACTTGGGTACAGTTATGTCAATGATTAACTGGAACTTAAAATGCTCTGTAATTTTGATTTGCAAATCTGTTTTAAAGTTAAGAATTTTGGGGGAGGGAATTGGCCACACCCAGTGATGCTGGGCTTACTTTTGGCTCTGTGCTTGGGATCACCCTTAAAGGTTCTTGAGAAACCATCGGGGGTGCTGAAAATCTTCACTGTATTAGCAACATGCAAGATAGGGGCTCTACCCACTTTACTAACTTTCTAGCCCATTAAATTTCAGATTTGAAGTCTACATGAATATCGAATATTATGTAATTTTATGTACTCTTTTCATAGAACTTTAGCATATTCTGGTATGTATTGAATTATCACAAAACGAATCAGAAAAAATAAGAAAGGAATTTGTTACTGTATTACATTTTGAGACAGAATTAAAATTTAGTTTGGTACTAAGTTAGCTTGACACTAAATTCAATTTTGACCTACCAACGTTTTGTACTCTAAATATAAAGTATATTTTGATAGTTTTTGCATACACTTCTTAGAATAATGGGAAATTTTTCTTAATAAATAATGTAAAACTGAAGTTTCCCTTTAAATTACATAGACTTTGTAATGCTTATAATTCAAATTTTACCTCACTTAAGTGTTATATTCAGAAAAATATAAATAGTACATGCACTCAATTGAATAGCAGAGTATCATGATGAGATCTGTCTATCATTTATCTATCAATCATCTATCTGTCTGTCTATTTTTCTCTATATTTCTATATCATATTATATAAATATGGTCCTCCTCACATGTAAATAGAAGTTCTAAGACAATGGCTGTTCATTTTCTGTTTCTCATCGTGTCACAAGACAAGTCATCTGATTCACAGGAGCAGAAGTCAACTGAAAATTGTTGACCAAATCAGGAGTCAAATAATTTCCTGCAAAATTGTAAAATTCCCTGCAAAATGGCCCTGGGAATAGGCAGTTGCCTATCCTTGAGCTGAGGGACTGGCTTTGATCGAAAGGAAAATGAATTTAGAACTATAATACATGAAGTAACAAAAAATCAAAAAGTCCCTGTAATAATTTATCACTCTCCAAAATGCTTTTCTTTTTTTTTTCATATACCATTAACAATAGGATTTATTGTTGGAATGTGAAGATGATTTAATTTATACAAATCAATCAACATAATACAACATATCAGTAAAATAAAAAAATCATATGATCATATCAACAGATGAAGAGAAAGCATTTAGCAAGATCCAGGACCTATTCATAATAAAAAAAATCTCTCCACAAAATTGAAATTGAAAAAATCCTTTCCTCAATATAGTCAAAGCCATTTTACCACAAGCCCACATTTTTTTGTTTATTAGAGACAGTTTTTCACAGAAGTTATATGCATCAAAGGGCATATTATTAAAGACTGTACAGTTCTTGCAATCAGCTAAGATAAAAAGGAAGATTCCTTCCCAAGTTTCTGTGAATTTTTGTTTGTTTTGGAATTGAGGGTGAAAGTGGCTGTGCTCAGGGCTAGCAACTACTTTTCTGCTCAGGGATCATTTCTAACAATGCACAAGGAACCATAGGTGTGTCCAATGATCAAATAAGGCTCAGCTGCTTTCAAGGTCAGTGCCTTAACCCTAGTACTCTCTCTACAATCCCAGTTTCAATTCATCTCGCCTAACAAATATGAACCCAGGTCAGAGAGATCTTAAATATTACAGGAAGAAAACACTTTTAATTTTGCAGCAATCGACAAAGACATCCGGAGAAAAAAGCATTGAGGAGCTGAGCTAAGGGTCAGGTCTTTGGGAACATGTAGAAAATGTCAAAGCAGGGGAGGGATCAGTGGCGCAAATGGTAGGGCATTTGTCTTGTGTGCGCTAACCCAGGATAGACCGTGGTTCGATCCCCGGGCATCCCATATGGTCCCCCAAGCCAGGAGCAAATTCTGAGTGCATACCCAGGAGTAACCCCTGAGCATCACCAGGTGTGACCCCAAAACAAAAACAAACAAACAAACAAAAAACAAAAATAAAATGTCAAAGCTGGGTGTGGTAGAAGCAGAATGATGTGCGAGGAATCCTCGTGGGTGAGCATTATCGGATCAGGAACTGATCCAGATAGTCAAGTTCAGGTAAATTTTCCAGAACACTCCTTAGAGTAGATGAAAAAAAAATGTTTAATTATCAGATATAGAGACTTGAGTGATGGTACAATGGGTAGAATGGGTAGGCCTCTTGCATTGCACACAGCCAACCTGGGTTTGATGCTGGGTTTGATCCCCAGCACCCCATATGGACTCCTGAGCATCATCTCTTGTAGCCCCAAAACAAACCAAATAGAAGTAGATACAGGTGCTGTAATGATAGAGCAAGTGGTTTGTTACTAACAGCCAAGCTCCATCTCCTGCATTCCATATGGTTCCTTAATCAGTGCCATGAATGATAAAAATCCAGGAATAACCCAAGTATTTCTGGATGTGATCTCTCAAAAAACAACAAAATGATATAGGCATTGCTTTAAGGTGCACTGTGCCAATGTTTAAACATGCCAGATAATCAATCAGTGAATTTCATAAAGTTTGAATACATGGACATGATTTAAGAAATTTATCTGGACTTGTCAAAAAGTGACATACTCAACCAAGGTTGATATTTTCTTCCTAGAGACTGTTTGTTTATTTATGTATTTATTCATTTAATTTTTTCATTTTATTGATTAAGGTTTTATGATCTACACACTGTTAGTGATGGTTTCTCATGCACATAATTCCAACAACACATCCTTCAACAGTGTACCCACCTCCTCCCTCAAGGACTCAAACACACCCACAACTCAACTTTGTGGATTTGTTCTAATGCTGTTGCTACCTTGTGTGGACCTTAAAATCAATCCCACATATTTTATGTGGATCATGGGATACTTCTGTTCATCTCCTGTTCTTCTGAGTGATTCCACTCAGCATAACTTCCTAGAATCTAGGAGGCTCTAGGAAGTAAGGAGTAATTTTGTTGGACAACTTGGAGAAGAGGAACAGCTGGCACTTTGTTGGTAGAGTCTAAACATGATGTATTTTCTGAGCTGAACACAATTCCAGTAAATTGTGCCTATACATTTTAGGAAGTTCTTATTCTTGTTATTTTTTTGCTCAAACTGTTCTCTAGAGCCTTGAGTTCTTTATTAACATTTCTGAATCTGTAATTATACCAAATAAAAGCCCTTAACATTTAGATAAGACGTTCAACAACTACTTAATGGTGACTGTGAACATCCTTATGCTTTTGACTCTGATCCATCATTTCCTGATCAATGGTTTTCTTGCATAATTGAAGTACCAACATTCCCCTGAGCTTAAAGTTAACTGAGAAAACAGATCTGTTCTTTGAAAATGTGCATGTCAGTGATTCCTTTGTCTCTCAGTATTAGTTCTGCGAGTCCCTAGCAACTAATTCACTTACAACAGACAGCTTAAGCTTCTAAACTGATGCCAAAACCTGAAAAAAATATAGAAAGAAGATTGGACTTGTGTACTGAATTATTTTATCAACGCAAGTACAAGGTCTAAAAACTGAGCCTCATTAGAAATGAGAGTATTTAGAAATAATAAAAGGAGCTGAAGAGATGGCACAGTAGATAGGGCACTTGCTTTATGAGTGGTAAATTCAGGTTCTACTCAGAGAAGCCAATAGAGACCCCCAGGCCCACCAAGAATGGTTCCTGATTGTAGAGTCAGATATAAATCCTGAGCACAGCAGGGAGTTGTCCCCCTAACAAAGAGATAAAAAATTGTATTTTTAACAGTTTATTATTTTAATTAATGTTAAGGATGCATGAATTACAGAAGAAAATGTTAGAGTTTTGTGTTTACCTAAAAGATATTCACAGCAAAAGTTGATTGGCTTCTAGAACTGTAAACCCTCTAAGGAGGAGAAAATATAAGGAATTAAATTCAAGGCTTCACACAAGACAGCAGACTTATGTGACTAGGCTGGAAAAGCAATTTATGTTAAACTGGTTCAGAATATGTCCCTGAAGTGACATAAATGGTAAAAGAGATTGTCATTTTCCAAGGGAAAGCTCTGAGATAATCCACATTGGATGGCCATTGCCTGAGACCAATGAGTCAGCTATGATCATTCTTTTTATAAAAATAATAAATGGTTGGTAAATCCTCCTCTTAGGGAAATTTTGAAGTGTCATAACACAATGGGAGATGCCAAGAATCAGAAACTATCAGGCATAGGGAACCAAGATTCTAGAAAAATGACCATTTGCTTTTCTCTTGGTAATATATTTAACAATTTTTACTATGAGAACTTCTTTATAAAGCAAAAGCTCCAGTGAAGACTTATTGTGAAAAGTTGCTAAAAATCTGCCATAAAGACTGAGCATATCCAGTGCTCTGGGAATAATTTCAAATGTTTAGCAACATCTGCTCTGTAGAGTGCTACTCTGAGCTAGTTCTTTCCTCTTCTCATTTTAGGCCTTCTTCAAAAGATCTTCTTCAGCTTCATCTTCATCATCATCATCATCATCATCATCATCATCATCGTCTTCTTCTCCCTTCTTTTTCCTTCATCTTCCTTATTTTTCTTCCTTCTCTTCTTCCTTCTTCTTGTTCTTGTCCTTCTTTTTCTTGTTCTTCCATATTCTTTCTTCTGTTTCTTCTCTCTTCTCTATCTTTTCTTCTCTCCTCCTCTTCTTCCTTTCCTTCTTCCTCCTCGTCCCCCTTCTTCTCCCTCTCTTCCTCCTCCTCTTCTTCCTTATGTCATTTTTAAAAGTTTATTTTATTAAACATCATCCATCACTGGAGTTTTCTCTTCCTTCATCCTTATCAAAGTACTGACTCCTCTCCCCTTTTGTGTATGGTCGCCTCAATTGGGGAGAGCATTTCTCAGGTTCTCTGCCTTTGGAGATTTGTTATTTTCTTACTATGTTTATCTTGTTTTCTCTTTCTATTTTTTGATTTTGGGAACACATCTTGGAGTTTCCTTTTTATTTCCTGATTTTATGCTCAAATATCACTGAGGCACAGGGTATCAAATGAGCTATCAGGGATTAATTTCAGGTCAGCCACATGCAAGTCAAGCATCCTATCCACTGACTTATATCTCTGGCCCCTCCCTTATTATATTTATATGCAGACCTTATTCTCTATCCCACTCCTTGGACTAACTTCAGTCAGCACAGTATCTTCTAAATCTAAACACGTTTGTGTTGAATGGCATGATTTCATATTTTCTGAAGCTAACGTATTGTACTGTGTATATTTTCTATAAAAATATTTCAATGTATAAACCAGAAAAGTTTTATTATAGTTATTAAGTAGGTGAAAATATACCTATTATATGAATATACTGACATCATATATTATATATTTAATATTTTCTTATTAGACTTATATTTCATAATAGTGGAAAGTCTATCCTTGAATATACACACAGGAAATGACATACTTTAATAATCACAATGCACTTAAATCTGTGGTAAACTGTATGTCTAATTATTGTCCTTATACTTGACTATCATGTGAAAAATATAAAAATAGATTAAAAAATACCTTCTACAATGGAGCTGAGGGTCAAGATGACCCATTTATGGTAGGAAGCTTTTTACAAAGAGTTGGTAGTGTAATTAAAGTTGAGAAAGAACTACTGTTACAATGAGATTTGGAAATGATCGCTCTGACAAGAACTGGATGCTGAAAGGAAGGAAAGTGATAGGATGCAATATTGTAAAGCATGGCCTGGTGAATGGTGTTGGACACTGTATGACTGACACTCAATTATTAAGACCTTTGTAACTAAATCTCTTGGTGTTTAAAAATTTTAAAACAAATAATCTCTCTATTTTATCAAAGTCCTGATAAAGTGAATGTTATGCAGTGATGGTTTTACGTCTCTCTTCAGTGCCCTGAATCCCAGGGGTGGCTTATTAGAGTCCCCTAGATGCCACTGAAATTATTCTATGAAATTCTATTCTATGAAATTATTCTATTAAAACCAACTATGAACATTTCTGAAACCACGATACTTAAATAAAGACATTTTTTAAATAAAGGTTTTGGTTTACTCTCTCACAAATGAACTATCAACAGAAAGCAACTCATAAGCAGTAAAACATATTTTGTGTAAGAATTCTTAGAAGCCAAAAAATCATGGTTATTTTGTGCCCCCCCCCCCACTAGGCACAGTAACTATTGGGGATATTATAGAGGGAATTCCCTTGGCCTAGGAGATTCAGGGTTTCTCCACCCCTGAAGTATACTGTCATGGGATTAACTATAGACTCCTTGCATGATCATTTACTCTCCCCTCTGTGCTTTTGTGGTGTATGGAAGACTTCTGCTTCATCATGTATGGTAAGATCAGACCTCTGTATCTAGAGATCTTGGTGTCTGCACAGCTCAAGGAATGGAGCTTACGATGAAGTCTTTCTTTGTGGTTCTAGCAGTTCTGCTTCTTCATTTTAAACCATCTTCTGTAGTTGGTGGTCTTGGTCATTATGGTGCCTGGGATAGAGTCTTTCGTTATGTTTCCAGAAGACCCGTTCAGTTGCGACTGTCTCAGTTAGGCCTCTGGAATTAGAGATCTTGTTTGTTGAACTGATCATAGACCAAAAGCTAGGCTACAGCTTTTATTTATTTATTTATTTATTTTTTGGGTGGTGTTGTTGGTGGTGGTCCCGGAATGCATATTGATTTATTTTTTGACTTCTTTATTTTGGTGTAGATATTGAAGTTGATGTCTCCAATTTTATTTTATTTTATCTTATCTTTCTCTTTCTTTTTTGCACTCTGGCATGGTTTGATTTCAGGACCGAGACTATTGTGTGGTGCTTGTCTTTATTGCTGTAGTGCTCACTGAATATTTAATTTGATATTTCTTTCTGTAT
>PVKC010043113.1:0-11845 GCA_004027635.1 Crocidura indochinensis | reverse complement strand
TGTGAGATGATTTCATTGCAGATAAGATCCTTAAAGTACTTTGCTGGAAGTTGAGAGGTGAAGGGTGCAACCCCACACATTTCTACCAGCAGGATGCACATGACCAAGTGGGCTCTCTCTCTTGAAATATTTTCCTTCTTATCCTTCTATTGGGGTGGGGGGTATACACATAACAATACTCAGGGTATATAGAACCCAACTCCATGCTGAGAGAGCATGCAAAGCTAGAGAGGAGACCCAGGCCACCCACACACAGCATATGTATTCAGTCTGCTTTGCCATCTCCTGAGCCCTAAACAAGCCCCTCATAAAAACAGCAAAAAGCTTGTCTAGGGGAAGTGTGACAGACATTTACTATTCTCAGTTTCCAGCAGTGAGATGCCTCAACAAGGCACAAAATGCCTCCGAGTCTCGTGAAACCAGGTAACCATCGTGTCTGTCTGAATCCACAAAAGCAAGGACAGTCACGTCATACACAAGTTTGCTTTCTTCATTTCACCCCCCCCTCTTTCTTTTGTTTTTTTTTGGTAATGCAGGAAGTAAACATGCTTCAGACATAAAAAGCATGCATTCTACCACAGCTCCACACCTGGTTCTGTCTGGTGCTCACCCACTCTTTCCACCTCTCAACTATGGGAATCAGGCAAAGGTGGAAAGTAATGGACAAGGAGAAGAGATCTAGATGATACCCGGTAAGTTATACAAAATGAAATGAAACAAAGCACATGATCCTGGCGGTCAAACGTCAAACTCTAAGATCTGATCATAAGGCAGACTCTTTGATAGAGATAAACTTCCCTGACAGACTCATACACATACTTTAAAGGTCCAGGACAAACAGCTAAGTTTACCTAGTCCACCTCCCAACCCTCCAGCTCTAAGTACCGCCCATGAACCTACTCCACTCACAGCCCCTGCACTGGGACTTCCCCAGGGCCCTAACAACACCAGAGCAGTGCAGGGGTATAGAGCAATGGAGATGCAGAGAGTTTCCAGGAAGCCTGATCAAAAAGGAAAAGTGACCAAAGGCTAAGTCACAAAGATTCAGAGGACATTTGAGACAGGTTTCTCTTCTCTTAAGTGACTAAATCACAGTTCTAGTCTCAGAGGCACATTTCAAAATCCACAGTCACCAGACACAATTAAAAGTAAAGTCAGAACAAAATGTTTCTTTTGTTTTTTTTGTTTTTGTTTTTGTTTATTTGTTTTGGGGCCACACTTGATGATGCTCAGGGATTACTCCTGGCTATGCGGGCAAGGTAGATGCCTTACCACTGCACCACTGCTCCAACCCTAACAATGTGTTTCTTTTAGCTAAAAATCACACTCCAATTCCCACTTGGTTTTTTTCTTGGTTTTTGGGCCACACCTAGCAGTACTTAGAGGTTACTCCTAGCTCTATGCTTGGAAATCAGTACCACCAGTTCTGTCGAATGAATCGCTAGGACAAGACATAGAGCAGTTGTCCTGTAATGCAGCCTATATAGATTCAAATCCCTGAAACTGCACACAGTCCCCTGAACACTATCAGCAGTCATCCCAGAGCAGAAAGCCAGGTATAGGCCCTCAGGACCCCATTCCAAAAAACTATCAATAAAAACAAAAAAGCACCTCTCACTTAGGGGCAATATGAGACCAGGGGACAACCAGCAAGGGTTGAAATAAGGGTGAAAGGAAGGGTAGAGGTCAGAGGAAGGTTGGAAGGGAGCCACAGTGGAAAGTTTGGGAAATGCTGGTTTGAAAGAAATGCAGGGCCTGGATCAGAGAACAGTATGCAGCCAACCAGGGTTGAAATCCCTGCATCCCAAACGGTTCTCTACAAGTCCTGCCCAAGTGATACCTAAGGTCTGAGCAATGATAGATAAGGGTCCTCCTCACCCTAAAATTAAGTTCTGAAGAGATAGTACAACAGGTAAAGTGAACCTGGGTTAGATTCCCAGCACACCAAGCACCATTGGAATGATTCCTGAGCACAGAGTTAGGAGTAAGCCCTGAGCCCCAGTATGGTCTCCTAGGGCAGGAGCGATAGCTCAGCATTTGAGTGTTTGCCTTGCATGTGGCTGACCTGGGAGCAATTTCTGAGTACAGAGTCAGGAGTAATCTGAGCACCATCGGGAATGGGCACCCCACCCCCCAAAATAAAACCCAGTATGGCCCCTATCCCACTGCCTCAAAAGAAATTTTTCAGGGCCATAGAGATAGCACAGCAGTAAGGCGTTTGCCTTGCACGTGACCAACCCAGGACCCACCCAGGCTCAATTCCCAGGATCCCCTATGGTCCTTCGAGCCTGCCAGGAGCGATTTCTGAGCACAGAGCCAGGAGTAACCCCTAAGTGCCATAGGTTGTAGCCAAAAAAAAAAAAAAAAAAAAAAGGACTTTTCAGGCCAGATATAGTAATAAGATGTAAAATGATATTTTAAAAAGATATAGAATCATACAAGACTGAAATGCATACTTAAATATAGCAGGTTGAAACCACAGTATCTAAAAGGAAAAAAAGGAAAAGACAGAAAAGACGTAAGTCTGCCACAGAGGATGAGAGAAAATGTGCCCTGAAGGGTGGTATACTATATGACTGAAACTCAATCATGCACAACCCTGTATCTCACAATGATTCAATTAAATTATTTATTTAGAAAAAAAAGGACTGAAGTGATAAAAGACTGGATAGGGCATTTGCCTTGCATGTGCAGGTTCGATCCCCAGCATCCCATATGGTCCCCCAAGCCTGCCAGGAGTAATTCCTGAATGCAGAGCTAAACGTAACCCCTAAACATCGTCAGGTGTGGACCAAAAACCCAAAATTAAATAAATAAGTACAGCAGGTTGGGCCAGAATGTAGCTCAGAAATCAAGCGCGTGTCTTGCATCCCTCCCACAAATCAAATAATTAATAAATCCAGCTAAAATGGCTTTGCAGCAGTTTTCTGGACATAGCTCACTTACCTGAATAGTCTGCCTGTGTTCTCGGAATACATTCACTCTGATCACAGCTTTGTTAAATTCAGGATTAAGAGACTGAATTATTTCATAATCCAGATGTTCCTGGTGGGGAAAAAGAGTCAAATCAGAGCTGAAGCTTAAAATAAGCTTTAGAAATTACTGCAAGCAAGTAAGCAGACAATTAAGCACCTTAAAGATCCCCTGAATTTATTACTCGGCACCAGATCAAAACAGTCCCACTCCATCGCCTACCTGATACTGCAGAGCATCAAATCCTTTAAACACAAATTCAAACAGCGTGTGGAGATTATCAGGGCTGGGGGAGGTAACAAAGATATTGGAGTACCTATAGTAAAAGAAAAGGATTTGTAAAAATAGGAGACCTAAGAAATGCTGTCAAAAAGGAGGTAGAGGAATCCAGAATACTTTATGGGGAGAAAAAACAAGAGCAACGTCAGACCTAAATTTACTTTCCTTCCGAGGCATCATGTAGGAGCTTGTGGAGACTACTGCTGCCCCTAGCACTGTTGTCTGTGGTGAAAGTGATGGTTACATGGGCTTAGCTGGCTAATCTGAAGGGGATGTATGGGGCAAAACACAGCTTAAGGCTGGAGGTTGGGGCACCAGGAAGAAAGAACAGAGAGTCTGGACAGCAGTCAGGGTCTCTGCTTCAACAACACTGACAGTAGAGTCTGGGGGAAGTCACTGAAACCAAATCTAGGCTCTCCATTTCTGACCCATACCCAGAGAAGCTGGCACCAAGGAAAAGGTTGGCAACCATGGGCCACCTATTGGTGCTCAGGGGTTGCTCCTGGCTCTGAGCTCAGTAATCACACCTGCAGGTGGCTTGAAGGACCAGAGGAGATGCTGGGGAACAAACCTACATCAGCTGTGGTAGGCAAGTGCCCTACCCACCGCACTATACTCTGGCCCCATGAGCCTGTTGTTTCAGTGAGGGCATGGCAAGTCAAGCCCAGGATCGATTAGCCACTGCATAAATCTTCCACTCAGTGGCAAAGCAAAAAGGCTGTGTCCCATGACAGACAAGACCCTCCAGGGATCAAGATCACTCGTTAACAAAGTCAAACTTGCATTTTCCTTTGTTTAGTGAAAATTGCTGCTATGAAGCTTGGACTGAACAAAATCTCCAAATCTGTCTTTTCATGTCCTGTGAATAAATACCATGCTCTAACACATGGTATTCCATTTTATCCCCTCAGTTTTAGGGCCACATCCTGCAGCACTCAGGGTGCTCTCGGCTCTATACTCAGGCATCACTCAAGGTGATGCCATAGGTGGTGTTGGGGATTAAACTCAATCAAGTGCATGGCAGGCAAATATCCTACCCATTGTACTATTGCCCAGCCCCCTCTTTCTTATTGTTTGTTTGTTTTTTTATTTTGGGGCCACACCTGAGGGCACTCAGGGGTTAGTCCTGGCTCTTCGCTCAGAAATTGCTCCTGGCAGGGGGACCACGTGGGATGCTAGGAATCGACTCGGGTCCGTCCAGGGTTGGCTGCATGCAAGGCAAATGTTCTACTGCTGTGCTATCGCTCAGCTCAGCCCTCTCCATTTTACATTAAGGTTCTAGGGCCAGAGAAATAGCATGGAGGTAAGGCGTTTGCCCTGCATGCAGAAGGACGGTGGTTTGAATGCTGACATCTCATTTGGTCCCCTGAGCCTGCCAGGAGCAATTTCTGAGCATAGAGCCAGGAGTAACCCCTGAGCGCTGCTAGGTGTGACCCAAAAACCAAAAACAAAAACAAAACAAAAACAAAAAAAAAAAGAAGGTTCTGTACCATTCTCCATTGAGACTGCACCAATTTACATTCCACCAACAGCATAACAGAGCTCCTGTTCAACACTAGTTCTTGCCCATAGTTTTGACAGGTTATTCTCATCAGTAAATAGTGGTCTACTGTGGTGAGTTTTGTGTGTGTGTGTGTGTGTGTGTGTGTGTGTGTGTGTGTGTGTGTGTTTTCTTCTGTGGTGGGTTTTTGTTTGTGTGTGTGTTTTCTTCTACTGTGGTGGGGTTTTTTTTGTGTGTGTGTATGTGTGTTTTCTTATGTATTTCCTAACAGTAAGGACAGGGATGTTTTCATCTTGTGTGTGTGTGTGTGTGTGTGTGTGTTTTCTTATGTATTTCTTAACAGTAAGGACAGGGATGTTTTCATCTTGTGTGTGTGTGTGTGTGTGTGTGTGTGTGTGTGTGTGTGTGTGTGTGTGCTTTCTTATGTATTTCCTAACAGTAAGGAGAGGGATGCTTTCATCTTGTGGCGGGTCCCCTGTACGTCTGGCCTAGAGAGAGAGAGAGAGAGAGTGTATCTATTCATGCGATTTGCCATTTTTATCAAGTGGCTTGCATGAGCAGATTTGGTGTTGTTTGGTTGGTTACAGATTTCAACAATCATCTCATCTCCTTGACAGACCTATGGTGCGAATGGTGCTCTAATACTTTCTCCCAGTGGGCAGGTTGCCGTTTTGTTCTTTTGCGGAAGCTGATTTCACTGAAGAATACAAATTCTTTTAATTTACGAAAACAAAAACGGACTGTCTGTAGTCAGCAAAGCTGCTCGTTTTGAATTTTTTTATCCCCAATCCCTCTGCTTTCTGCTTTGCTCAGCCTCAAACAATGGCCCGATAGGCATTGGGGAAGAGGGGTGTATATGGGTCTGCCCCACACATAAGAGCTCCTGAGGGTGAGAGGGAGGAGGAAATCACACTCAACATTTTTGTTTAGCAGTGCTCAGGGGTTACTCCTGGCTCCACACTCAGGATTCACTCCTGGTGATGCGTGAGGGATCTTATGGGATGATGGGGACAGAACCCAGGTCAGCCCTGTTCAAAGTAAGTGCCCTACCCACTGCAATATCACAGCAGCTCAGGAATCACATAGGGAGCCTGAATAGACACAGCACACAGCCTCCTCCCCCTATCTTCTGAAAGGAGAGTTGGACCCCCTTACCCAAAAGCAACTGCCCCAGCAATGGCCAATCCGAGGGCTGCAGATTTGCCCCTTCCACGGGCCGCTGTGAGTGCAACTGTACTCCGCAGCGTCTTCTCTGAGATGCCCTCGATAAATTTCAGGACAGCCTTGGCCTACGGGAAAAAGAATATATACATTAGGGGAATCCCTTCATGTCAGCCCATATGGAAGCCAGTCTGCAGGGCAATCAGGCACTGCCGAGGCAAAATGGAGGCATATTTCCTCCTTCAATACGAGTGTGATTGACCCTCAAGGCCATCTGATACGACCCCACTTTCACCACACACCAGGGGCACTGCCATCTCTGACTGCTCCCTGACCTGTCTGTGCAGTTGTTGCAGAGTCCAAAGCAAGGCTAAGCACATATTCCTCCCCAACCACTAGGAGGCGCTAAAGACAAATCAGCTAACAACTCACAATTCACAGCTCCAGTTCGAACCACCAAACCACACACAATACAACTGTTCCCAGACATCTCCACTAGTGCCTCTAACAGAAACCTCAAGCCTAAAAACTGAAGAAGAAAAAAAAATGTTACAAGTTGCCACAGAAGCCAAAGAACAAAAAAGAAGGCCACGGCCTTCTCCTAGGAAAGCACCCAGTGCCTCCACTTTTAACTGAACCCATTTTAGTGTAGCATGGGCCTTGAATAAAAGAGGTTTGATCCCTGGCACAGCAAAGATTACCCCGAGCGCCAAACTCAGATCCAGTAACAGCACCTGAGCTATAGCTCTCAGTCTGTTGATCCGCAGCACTATATAATGGGTCCCAGAAGATTTCTGAGTACGCCCTGGAGGTCGCTGAGCATCAAAAAGCTTGAACTACAGCCGGAGAGATAGCATGGAGGTTAAGGCATTTGCCTTTCATGCAGAAGGTCATTGGTTCGAATCCCCACATCGCATATGGTCTCCCGCGCCTGCCAGGAGCTATTTCTGAGCGTAGAGCTAGGAGTAACCTCTGAGCGCTGTCGGGTGTGACCCAAAAACCAACACCCCCCCAAAAAGCTTGAACTACAAGCCCAGCAAACCAAGTATAGGCATGAGGCCCCCAAGATTCCCCTGCAAATAAAAGATGAGATAAAATAAATTCAAGGTAAAATCAACTCCACCCGTCCCCCTTGATCCCGAGCTCCCTTGAGTTTATTCAGGGTAGGAGAGGAGCCAACTGCTGAAGTTCTCCTGTAAAGCAGGATAATAACCACAAACAATCCTGTGGCTGCCACATGTGTGGGCCAGAGATAAGGCCTTGTCCAGAGCTCACCTGGTCTAGGGTCCTGCAGCAGTCCACCAAGACGCCCACAGGTTGCGTGTCCTGCAGGCTCTCCTTCAGTTCCTTCAGCTCCAGATCTGCAGGCCCGAGGTTGTCGTCCTGCCACAGGAAGGTGAGGGACAGGTTAGCCTTTGCCCTTGCCGGGGGTGTGTGGAGGAGGGATCCAGAAAGGCAGCCTAACCCAGGTGCTCCTGCCCTGGTACTCACTTGACTCTTGGGAGGGAGAGCCTCGATGCTGGCGGCATGGGAGGAGATGGGCAGGATGTTGAGCTGATCGTCGATGACGAGACACTTCTTACAAGAGGCCAGAGAGAGGATGAATCTGAGGAATGAAAGGACCATGATGAGGTGGCGGCGGCGGGGAACCAATGGCCACTGATGATGGTGTAGCTTTCTTTCCCAAACATCATTTCCGACTCTACATGTCTCTGAGAAAGGCCGAGAAAGCCATGTTCTGGCTGAATATCATGCCCTAGCCCCCAACCTCCAAATATTGCCAAGCATGGTCCTGGTAGCCCCCAACACTGCTAAGTCCCCACAGCACTGCAGCTCCAGTCCCAAGGCTTGTACAGCTGGACTGACTAGGCCAGTCGTGATCCCAGAAGTGGCCCCTGAGCTTACTAGTGTGGGGGGGGAGCACCCCACCCCAGCAAAAGATAAATCTAGATACAGCCCAATGTCACCAGGAGCCTAATGGCTCTGACTGAGAGGTAGCATTTCCTAAGACAAGCCACAGAATAATCATCAGTGTGGCCCAGTCAAGGGCTTTATCAGCTTGTCAGGTCCCTGTGGCTGAAGCAATTTTTAGCAGGGCAGCTCTTACATGTGAGTGACTCCAATTCAGCCCTGAGCACTGCCCAGAGGTCTGAAAACAGAGCCACGGATGCCACAGAGCACAATTAAGTGTGAATCAAAAACTCTCCCTCCTTACCACGGGAAAAAGTTTCAGTGACAACTACAGGCTACTGTGAACCTTCATAGACAAAAACCAGGACTGGTGTTTCCCAGCTCATGGGCCAGGCGACTCTTTTGGCAAACACCAGGGTCCTGTGAAATGCCCCGGGAGCAGTGGGAGGAAGATACGGTGCTGGCCGAAAGAAGACAGTCCAGGTGTCCAGGCCAATTCTGTCTTCTCCCTTCATCCAGTCAAACTTGGGCTGCAGCCAGGAATGTCACCATGGCAGACCCTGTACCTCCTCCCCCAGACAGAAGCTCAGCCTTCACTCGGACTCCCTCCCTCGGATGAGCTCCAAAACCGTGCACAGCAGACCCACCTCTCATTAAATCTTCCCACGACATCCTGATGGGCCTCAGTCCTGTATCGAGAATGCACGTCCTGACAGAGAAAGCATGTGTTAACAAGGCCTCTTAAAAAATAAATATATTTGAAAGCAGAAAAAAAAAAAACCAAAGGGGCCAGAGCAGTGGTGCAAGTGGTAGGCTATCTATCTGCCTTGCATGCGCTAATCTAGGATGGACCACGATTCAATCCCCCGGCATCTCATATGACCCCCCAAGTCAGGAGCGATTTCTGAGCGCATAGGCAGGAGTAAAACCATATAGGGCCCAAAAATAAAAATAAATAAATAAGGCTTCCTGATACTGCTAGAGAACAGGAAGAGCTTTCTGGGCTCCAGAGGGGCCAGAGTTGCTGCTGGGCTACACATTTGCTCCTACATAGCTTTCGGGGTCAGATGGACCAAAGGCTTCTTCCAGGCCAGGAAGTGGGATCAGAGAGCAGAGGTGCAGTTCCCTACGACCTCCATTTTCCCTTCACCTCATCTCAAATGCTTTTCACATTTCATTGCACACCGAAGTGTTCATGCACTCAGAGGCACATTTGTGCCATCCCAGACAGGCTGGGGTTGAGCACCTGAAAAAAGTGGAGCTCACTATTCCTGAAGGGAAATGACTGAGCAAATAAAGATAAACTCTCGCAAATATAAATGAACAGCAGGGTACAGGAGCCAGAGAGAAAGTACAGTGTAAGGGCATTTCCCTTGCATGTGGCCAACCCAGATTTGATCCCCGGCATCCCATATGGTTTCCCCAGCCAGGACCATATAGATGGTCAAGACCAGATCAGCCAGGAGTGATATTTATTTTTTCTTTTGGTTTTGTTTTGGCCACACCTAGTGACACTCAAGGGTTATTCCTGGCTCTGTGCTCAGAAATCACTCCTGGCTCAGGAGACCACATGGGACGCCAGGGAATCAACCCATGGTCCGTCCTAGACTAATGTGGGCAAGGCAAATAGATGCCTTACCACTTGTGCCACTGCTCCAGCCCCCAGGAGTGATTTTTTTTAAATGTGGCAGAGCTGTAGAGACAGGCCACAAGACAAATGGAAATGACCTGTCTGGATTTCCTCTGCTGGTAATGTAGCACTGTCTGTCCCCAAGCCAACACCAACAGCAAGACATGGGAAAGATTTAGGTGCTGCTGTCAAGAGTGATTCTTAATTTTTTTTATTTATTTTTTTTGGGGGGGGGGTCATACCCCGCAGCGCTCAGGGGCTACCCCTGGCTCTACGCTCAGAAATAGCCCCCGGCAGACTCAGGGGACCATACGGGAGGCAGGAATTTGAACCATCATCCTTCTACAGGCAAGGCAAATGCCTTGCCTCCATGCTATCTCTCTGGCCCCAGCAGGAGTGGTTCTTAAGCAAGGCAGCTGTGGCACCAAAACAAAAACAAAAACAGGGTGTAATGGCAGCAAAAATGCTTGGAGTGCCACTTAACTAGGGCACTAAGGAAGGGTCTCTGTGAAGGTAGGCAGCAGTCAAGTAAGGGAAAAGAACAAAACAAGACATGGGCTCATTGACAAGTATTTAAGGATGCTTATTAAATGCCAGGCTTTTTTCACGGTCTGCAAAAACACCAGGAGAAAAACTAAGCCCCTGTTCCCCTGGAATTAAGACTCAAGCCCAGGAAGTCAAATAGTATTTTAAAAAAAAATACCTTGCTATAGGTAGCTCTGAAGAGAAACAAAAGAAGGTAAATGAGTAATGGGTGGAACGACCTACTTGAGAGAAAAGATCACCCAAGGGTGTCTCAAACTGAGCACAAATACAGAGAGAAAGTCATGTAATCCCACAGAAATAGTAAGCACAAAAGTCCTAGGGTGAAGGGTCAGGGATAGGAAGCAAGTGCTGAAATTGATGGGAAATGCACTTTATCATGAACACAGATCTTTTATGAGTTTTGGCACCAAGGTTTATTCCCAGGTCTCAAGGATCACTCTTGGCATGCTCAAGGACCATATGGGGTGGTAGGGATTCAACTTAGGTAAGCCACATGCAAGACAAATGCCCCGCCTGCTGTACCATCGCCTCAGCCCCAGTAAACATAGTTCCTAATACTGAAGGCCAACCTCATACCATCCTGAGCAGCTGCACCACAAGGGGGCCCAATCCCTTTCACTCAGAACCCTCCATGTGGCCGTGTTGATGAAGTCAGAAACCAGCTTTGCATCCAGCTTTGTCTTAGGAACTGAGTAGTTCCTAAGCAGCTCCTAAGGTTGGGAGAGGAAAAGTCTACCTCCAAGAACTAAAGTTTGTGCCACACCGGGAATAAAATGAGTACTGTGCCTTCATTACACACAAGGATGGGAATCACTGGAAAAGTCTGGTTCAGTTCCCCTTGTGACAATATGTCTCAATCAGCACTGCAAAATGCTATGTCCAAAATTTGAAAGTTAACTACATGGCAAGAGCATTTGAGTCTCCCCAGTGTGTAGAACTTGCAAATATCTAAAAGAAAATAAAAATCTCAGAGATTCCCAGGCACACTCAGGGTCACTGAGGTTTCTCTGCTGTGCCGGGTCATTACTGCAGTCAAAGAGCTCCCACCCAGCCCAGAGAACAGGCCACCTCTTCACAGAGTTGCGGAGCAGAAATCTGTAAAATAAAGTGACCTACTGGGACTGGAGCTATAGAATAGCTGATGGGTCATTTGCCTTGCACACAGCTGACCTAGTTTTAATCCCTAATTGAGAGGGCAGGGGAAGGAGGGAGAGAGGAAAGAAGGGAAGTAGGAAGGGAGGGAGATAAAGGAAGGAAAGGGAATGGGAGAACCTATGAACACTGGAGAGAGAGTAGAGGAACTGTCTTGCTCTTGGCCATATACATTCCCCCAATCTCTGCTAGGAGTGATCTCTGAGCACAGGGCCAGGAGGAAGCCTTGAGTACTGCTAAGCATGGCCCAAACCCCTCTACTCCCGAAAGATGAAATAAATTTACTTACATAGCAACAACAATTTTTTTTCCTCCCTCCCCAGCAACAACCATTTGATCTGAACCCCCACAACTAATTGCAATGCAGACACTTGCCATGGTCATGGTGTACAACTGTTTGAGTGAGTTCATGGTCCGAAGGAGGATGACCACCAGCCCACCACCTTCTACTGTTTCCACAGTCCTGGCCAGCAAGTTTGGAGTTAAGGCTTCAAAATCCTGAAAGAATTAAGGCTTGATCACACAAAAAGCACACCTACAGAAGCTAACTCAAAAGCCAACAACAGACAGAGGGTGTCTGGGCACAAACCGAAGCTCTCATGGTCCCCTTCATGCCCGTCTTGCTAGAACTGTCTCCCTCCCATATATAATACATGAGAGCTTAGCCCTGAGAATAGGTGTATCTGGTTGTA
>PVKC010043112.1:0-11831 GCA_004027635.1 Crocidura indochinensis | reverse complement strand
AGCAAACGCCTTACCTCCATGTTATTACTGTATTTGCTTGTCTTCTGTTTCTCTTGTCTCTTATATTCTGTTTTCCCTTTCTTTCTCTACTAATCAATTTTAGCTAATTATTTTTTTTGATTTTGGGTCACACCCGGCAGTGTTCAGGGGTTACTCCTGGCTCCATGCTCAGAAATTGCTCCTGGCAGGCACGGGGGACCATATGGGGCACCGGGATTTGAACCGATGACCTTTTGCATGAAAGGCAAACGCATTACCTCCATGCTATCTCCCGGGTCCTAATTATTTTTTCTTAATTCAATTATTTTTAGTATGAAGAGTTTTTAAAGTCCTTTAGAAAATTAAAAAAAATAATGTGGTCAGAGTTTTAAGGTAAAAATAGCACATCATAAAAAAATTTAAAAGGTGAATGTAAAAAAATGAATATACAACACTCCTTTATTATTATGCATTTGGATTGTCAGTGTATTAATTTAAAGATTAATATAAGCAGTTTCTTTGTAGGTTCATTCTCATATTTGGAAATATGAACGTTTCAAAATTGTGAAATTTTGCATTTTGTAGCGAGTTACCCACCCCCAAATGTGTATAATTTATAAGGAATATTTTAGCCTAGTAAACTTTACCAATGTTAAATGTGTGTTTATAAATAGATAGATTTATCATACAGGTCAAGCAATTACTGAATGTTACAGTCTCATTATTGCTTTAGACTTGCATAGAAATTTTAAATATTTTTCTGCTACATTTTTAATGTCCAGGTGCAATATATAAATATCTCTTAAAATAGTTGTTGTTTCCTTAACTTGGGGTCTCTATTATGTTTCCCTTTCTCCACTGAACTACATTTCCATTTCCCCTGCAATGATCTCTTACAGGATTTATATGCTCTCTTTAGATGTGGCCTCAGTGAAAAGTTTTGAGCCTTTTCTATTTCATTAGATGTCTTCAGAATTGATCCCAGGTGGCTCTATAAGTCTTTGTTAGGAGAAGCTGTGGAGGGATGAGCTGGATTTTAAAATCTAGTTGCATTTTAAAGACCCTAAGCACCAGCATCTGAAAAACACCCCAGGGAATGCATGATAAATGGAGTTGCAAAGAAATAAGCCATAGAGATTGAAACTTGGGTTATTGAGGTTTTCAAATGCAATCCTAAAGGTACGGATCTCAGATAACTTGGAAAATATTGAAGAAAGGAATGAATAAAAATGAACTTGGAACAGATTGTGACTGATTATTTCCCATTACAAACACATTCTAAATTCATAAGAAATAAAAGCAGTTTTAAGTCATCTAAAAATTAAAATTAAGATTATTTTTACCACACCCAGCAGTGCTCAGAGGCTACTTCTGTTTCTGCTCTCAGAACTTACTCTTGGCAGGCTCGGGGAACCATATGGGATACTGATGATCGAACCCAGGTCAGCAAATGCCCTACTTCCTCTGTTATCACTCCAGCCCCTGAAAATTAAGTTTTAAAGCTAAAGTTCTTTTCTATTATAATAATAATTTACATTAGATTTAATATATCAAAGTGTTTATCAATACACCAAGAGATCAGAATTAAAATGTTAGATACCAAGCCATAACAAATTATGGGTACAATAGCCACAGCTAAAAGTTGGCAATCTCAAGAAGAGAAGGCATTCAGAGTTCCTGTCCTGTCAAAGACATGGATGCTGCACGCATAACCCATAATTGCCACTTTGCCAATGGCCCTGCTTCACCACTCATATATGACTCTCAGCAAAATCACCAATCTTACCTAACTTCCAGGTATGCCAGTATTTGAACTGACATTACAAGAGTGATTGTGGGCACCCTTCCTCTGCCATTTTGTACTTCCACAAACACTGGCAGCTGAAAACAAGCCCGACAAAAGCTGCAGTATAGAAATAGTGCTTGGAATTCCTGCACTGTGTGGTTGCATTTGTGGCTTCACAAAAACTCCAATTTTTAAACAATGTCATTTTGACACTAATTTAGTCACAAATGTGTATATGACGTCACATAATGTTCAGAAGCATAAAAGTAATAATAAAATTATCAACTAGCAACAGTAACTTATTAAACCTTCTGAGAATGACTTAATGACATTATTGTGAGATATAACACTTTTTGCAAAATTTCTTGTGGCTGTATTTATTAGAAATTTCTTTTTTTTATTTTATTTCTTTCTTTTTAATAATTTCACTCCCAGATACCTAGAAACAAATATATCGTGAACAATTATATTAGCTATTCAATAGTCTGTAAATAAAGTAAATATAAAATAGTTAATATAGTTGTTAAGTGAGAAAGCATGCTAATAGTAAAAACAGTATGTTGCGAGCCTACCTTAGTCTTCATTACCATTGTCTAATATACCATCAAATATTCACATATATTTGTGTGTTTTGGGTAAATGCACTGCACTGCACTTAGAAATTCTGGTTTGCTTGGGGGAACATATGAATACCAGGGATCAAACCTGGATTGATCGGTGTAAGGCAAATACTTTATCCACTGTACTATAACTTTGGCCCCAGTCATGCAATTTTTAGAATTATATAATACCGTATTTATTCAAGTATAACGCGCACTCTTGTATAACACGCACCCCTAGTTTTCTATTAAAATAGATATAAAATTTTGTTTCACACCAAAATTGTAATTGACACAAAAATGTTGTTGAACACGTGTGACCATGATAAAATCATTTATTGACAATGTAAACTTGTATAAACACAATACAGATATAAAATTATCAGTAACAATATTTATTTAAAATGCTTCAAAGTTAGATTCATCATCAGATACACTAAAGAGTTGTTCCCATTATTCTCGAGTTAATTTTTAATCAGTGTCCCAGTTGGCAGGGACATTTGTTTCTCCAGTTTCTTCACTTTCTTCTGAGTCTGAATTCCACAGCAGGTCATCTTCTGTGCTGTCCATTTTATTGCTGATGTCTGTCTTCAAAAAACTCTTGATGATTATTTCTTTTGTTTGTTTGTTTTTTGTTTGGTTTTTGGGCCATACCTGGTGACGCTCAGGGGTTACTCCTGGCTATGCGCTCAGAAGTCGCTCCTGGCTTGGGGGACCATATGGGACACTGGGGGATCAAACTGCAGTCCATCCTAGGCTAGTGCAGGCAAGTCAGGCACCTTACCTCCAGCGCCACTGCCCGGCCCTGATGATTTTTTTTGTGATTTTTGGGTCACACCCGGCAGTGCTCAGGGGTTACTCCTGGCTCCATGCTCAGAAATTGCTCCTAGCAGGCACGGGGGATTATATGGGGCACTGGGATTCAAACCGATGACCTTTTTGCATGAAAGGTAAACACCTTACCTCCATGCTGTCTCCCAGCCCCACCCCCCCATGATTATTTCTTTTGGTATCTCTTCCCATGATGTTTTAACCCAGGATGTCACGAGAGATAGGATATGTTTGTTGAATTTGTACAGTGAGCGGCTGCAGCGAGGAAAAGGCACAGTGCGAACTTTCAATTCGCCTGCGCCCTCATTGGACCAGCCGCCATTGCCACCCCACCCCAGCCCTCGTTTATAATGCGCACCCACACTTTGATTTCTTTTTTGGGGGGTAGAAAACTTTGCACATTATACTCGAATAAATATGGTACCTAAAATAAATATATACTAGTTCCTGTGTTAAATTTTATAATATTATTGTATTTGTAAAATGTTTTTAGAATTAAGCCTTACCTAGTCTGTCAATTCATTTATGAAAGTCTCTCAATTCCTGTCATTTCTTTAGATGACAAAATAGTATTTCGGGTTACAATTGGTCCCAAGCTCTTTTTTTTTTTTAGTGAGCACTTATTTCTAAATATTTTTTAACTGTTGACTATCAACTCTGCATTCCCAACTTGCATCTAATTTCACCATCAGGTGTAGTTCCTTATAACAGAATCTCTAACTATTAATTTAACTTCCTTTTAAGTTTAATTGGACTAGCCACTTCAATTTTGTCAATCTGCAGTACCCCTGGAGGTAGTGGTTGTCCACTACCTCTGTGTTCCCAGCCTTGTTTTGTATCTCTCTTTTATTTTATAATATCTTTGTTTAAACACTGTGATTACAAGCATGATTGTAGTTGAATTTCAGTCATAAAAAGAACACCCCCTTCACTTGTGCAACATTCCCACCACCAATGCCCCCATTCCCTTCTTCCGCCATTCCCTGCCAGTATTCTAGACATTCATTTCTATTCTCTCACACATTAACATTGTTATGGTAGCTGTTGTTGTGCTTATTTCTCTAGCTGCACTCACCAATCTTTATAGGAGATTTATACCATGAACTGGTCATTCTGGCCTTCATATCTAGACATTATTACAATAATATCTTATTTTTCTTAAAACCCATAGATGAGTGAGACTGTTCTGTGTCTCTCCCTCTTACTTATTTTACTCAACATAATATATTCCATGAACATCCATGTATAGGGAAATTTCATGACTTCATCTCTCCTGACAGCTGTATAATATTCCATTGTGTCTATGTACCACAGTTTCTGTAGCCATTCATCTGTTGAAAGGAATCTTTTTTGTTTTGAGTCTGGCTATTGTTAATAGTGCTGGAATGAATAGAGTTGCGAGGAAGGTATTTTTGTATTGCATTTTTGTGTTCTTTGAACATAACTCTAGGAGTGGTATAGCTGGATCAAATGGAAGCTCAATTTCCCGTTTTTTGGGGGAATCTCCATATTGTTTCCCATAAAGGCTGGATTAGATAGCATTAGCACCAGCAGTGAATGAGAGTTCCTTTCTCCCCACATCTCCACCAGCAGTGATTGCTCTTTTACTTTGTGATATGCGCCAGTCTTTGTGGCATAAGATGGTACCTCATTGTTGTTTTGATTTGCATCTCCCAGATGATTTGGTCATTAGCTCTTAGATTCATATAAATCTTATTTGTTCTCTACTAATATACAGGAGAGTAAGTTATCCTCTTTTACCAGTTGTATCATTTTCTAAGGTAAGCAACACATTTTCAAGATTTGTAAAAGTGATGTTTATGCTACAATCATCTGGAAATAATGATCAATATTCTTGGTAAAGATTAAAGAAAAATAAGTACACATAATGAAAGTTATACCCTTTATATGTGCTCAGAAATCGCTCCTGGTTTCGGGGACCATATGGGAAACCTTGGATCAAACAGAGGTCCTTCCTGGGTCAGCCACGTGCAAGACTAATGCCCTACAGCTGTGCTATAGCTCCAGCCCAGATTTCTCTTCGAGTTCAGACTTTTAATTTTGATTTTTAGTTCAGTCAATTTTTGCTGTATTTATTTTGACTTTAAATGTCAGGTACATGATTTTATATGTTTTATTATACCAATTTATATTATTAACATTAGTTTTTATCTCTATATTCTGATTTAAAATACTCATGGTCTTATGGTAAGTTAGTAATACCATGTTTCTTTTTTATATTCAATTTTTATCATGGCACTTTGATTTACAGTATGGTTATAATGTGTCAGACATAAATAATATGTCAAAACTCATCCACTACAAGTATCAGTCTTTCTATACCATCATCTTAAGACACTCATTCCCTCCCCATAGCAAACTTAGTTCTATAAGACAATTATCTGGATCTTGACTTTTTTGTCACTTACTATGTCTCTTTGTTTTCGGGTCTCAATTAGCTGTTTCTTTTTGTTTGAGTTCTCTTTTGTTTGGGGTGACAATCAGCTGTTCTCAAAGTTTTCTCCTAATTCTTTGTTCAGTGCTCTCTCCTGGAAGTGCTAAAGAGATCATTATATTAAGCTGAGAATCAAAATGGAATTGACTCTGTGGAAGTGTATCAGGGTACTTCTCTCTCCCTCCCTCGTCCCTCTTTTCCTCCCTTTTTTCTCCCATTATACTATCTCTTCCAGTCTTACATATGGTTTCTTAAAAATAACGTTTTTAAGGCATCTTGTTTGTTTCCAGAGTCTGGCTATTGTAAAAAGTGCTGCGATGAATATAGGTGTGAGAAATATATTTTGCATTGGATTTTTGTTTTCCTAGGGTATATCCCTAGGAGTAGTATAGCTGGATCAAATGGGAGCTCAATTTCCAGCGTTTTGAGGAATCTCCATATTGTTTTCCATAAGGGCTGGACCAACATGCCCTTCACAGATGAATGGCTAAAGAAACCGTGGTACATATGAACAATGGAATGTTATGCAGCCGTCAGGAGAGATAAAGTCATGAAATTTTTCTATACATGAATGTACATATAATCTATTATGCTGAGTGAAATTAGTCAGAGGAAGAGACACACAGAATAGCCTCACTCATCTATGGGTTTTAAGACAAATTAAAGACATTCAAATAATTCCCAGAGTTGAGGGCCGAAACAACTGGCTCAATATATGAAGCTCACCACAAAGTGTGGTGAGTGTAGTTAGAGATAACTATCATAACAATGTCAGTAAATGAGGGATGTAGAAAGCCTGTTTCGAATACAGGCTAGAGGTGGGGAGGGAAGACATGGGGGCATTGGTGATGGGAAGGTTGCACGGTGAAGGGGGGGTGTTCTTGTTACAACTGAAACCCAACTACTATTATGTTTGTCGTCACGGTGATTAAATAAATTATTTGATAAATGTTTTATAATATTTAATTTTTCTGTGCTTGCATTTCTTTTTTCCCTTGTATTTTGTTTCTTAGGGTACATTTATTCTGCTTTATTGATAATATAGGCACATATTTTTATTATTTTATGGTTACTACAGAAATAACGATATATCTTTAATTACATGAATTAAATTTCAAATAATATTTTCCTATTTTATTATAAACATAATAGCTTTATATATTGGTAATTCCATTTATACCAACTGATTTTTGTTTGTTGCACTATATTTTTATGACATTTGTATAAAACCCACAGTTTTATATTTAGATTTATTTAGCCATAGCTCTACTAATACACTTATGAAACTGTATGACACTAAAAAGTGGTGCACATTAGATTTGCCAGATATTTACCTTCTATAATGCTTTTTATTTCATCCTCAGCATCTGAGTTTTATGACACATTCTCCCTGGAAGATGAAAAAAAATTTTGCATCAATTTTATCTTATCTAGATTTGTTTTTTTAGAATGCCTTGATTTTGTTTTGTTTTGAAGTGTATTTTAACTATATACAAAATTTTGCTTTAAAAGATATTTTATTTTAGAAATTTAAATATAGTGTCTAACTTCCTTTGATGAGAACTTAAGCATCATTCATATTAACTGTTACCTTATATGCAGTGTGTTGGCTTTTTCCCATCTGCTTTAAACTTTTATCTTTGTGTTTGGCTTTTAGAAGTTTGACTCTGATGTATTTCTTTTGTATCATCCTGCCTTTGGTTTTCTGGGCCTTTTGAACTCTATATGTAATGATTTCTCACAAAATTTGTAGAAATCTGGCAGTTTCTCTTACTTCATCTTGTAGTATTTTAACAAAATTCATAACTTACCTTTGCTTGTTATTTTCACTATTGAAAACCATTATCAGTGTAATTTCAGGATTGAGATGTATTGACATGTCTTCTTAAACCTGAACCACATTTTACTCGTTTGGGTCCTACAAATTTTGATTCCATACTAGGTATTTGGTGTGATATATTGTTTAAGACTCTAAATACTGTTTTCTTCTTCGGCTATTTTTTTTTTGGTAGTAGCAAATCGTCTCTTAGGTACAGCTGAAAATAAATTTATCATTTGATCTTTCCGTATGCTTCTTCTGGGGTCTTCCTTGCACATATGAATAAACTTGAAAGTCAGTCTGATATTTGACTGAGAGATGTTCCCTCTTGGGAAATTTCTGTCTTAATTTTCAGTCACTAAGACTTGTTTTAAATGACTTTGTTTGTTGTGAGAGTTGAGCCACACGGTGCTTTGTTCAGGGATTGCTCCTGGATCTATGCTCTAGGGAAACTGTGTGGTTCTGGGGATCAAACCAGTCTCCTTTTGGCTTCCTACAGCCTAAAAATTTACTTTTAATTCAAGTTAATAAAACTACCCAGAGATTTGAAAACTAAAATGTGCTCTTATATTTTTTAAAACATGCTTAATTGCTCCCAAAGTGAGATCTCTTTATTTCAAGTCTCATTATCTTCATTTTCTGTTTCATCCTTCTTTTCCTTATGAGTCTTAAATATGGAATATTCACAATATCAATGAAATACGCCTCAGAACAATAGTGATATTAGAATCTACAAACACATATATTAATTAAATGAAGTTTTTGATATAGTTTCCATAGCATTGAACGTGATCTTTGAAATTATAAAATCAAAGGGTGAATTATCTATGACAGTAAAGCAGAGACTATAATTACAGGTAAAATTTTAGGTTAGAGAAAATAAAATTAATACTCTGTTATTCTATTTATCTTTAATGATAGACATTATTATGTCCATGAAATTACTACCCATGAATGTACTTTGCACTGCTTAATGGATTTGCATTTTTAACATATCGCAGTTTTACTGTTTAACTATTAAATTAACAAATAAAAATGGGTAATCCCTATTCATTTGAATTGTTTCTACTTAATACAAATTACACAATTTTAAAGTTCATCTGTGTTACTTGTGGTGATTAAAAGGCACAAATACTTTGTTTCTTTAATTATGTTGCTCACTTCTAATTCAAAAGAATTTTTAAAGTGGTTCAGCTCATTTATCAGGAGCAGGTAAATCAGACTTGGGGATTCATTCTTCTCACTATGGAATATTTAGAAATGTATTTTATTCTTTTAACATGGTTAAAAGGAAAACATTATGATTTATTATTCTTTATTGCATATGTGAGAGGCAATTAAAATATATACATCATTTAACTTCAGACTAATTACCACTTATTTATCTTTTCCAATTAAATGAAACACCAAATTTTGGCTAGGAAAGTTAAAAAAAATTAAATATAGTGGCTCAAATGTAGGGATATAAATTCAGATAATCATTTATCAAACATAGTTATTGAAAATATTTGCCATTGTAAATACTCTGTACTAGTCAGCAGATGGCATGCTTTGTACATTAACTATTCTACCCTGTTAACACACATACTTTAGAACAGAAATCATCTAGTTTTCTTTAAAAGGCACATTATTTCTTCATTTGCAATTTACTGTTAATTTGTTAACTATTTGGTGATAATCAAAAAAGGTTATATTTTACCTTCATTTAATAAGTTTAGCAGACTCAATCAAGTTAAAATGCAGTAAAATACATTTAGTAACTCCTTATCAAGCTGCAGGATTTAGGAAAAACAAGCATTTTAGAAACAAGGATTTAGAAAAAAAAGTTTTTCTGCTTTGGCTAGAGTCTTGCAAAAGAGGAGGACAGAAGTCTCTTGGATGAATGTCTGTACCTTCCATCAATTTCTAGGATGTTAAAACCCTTTTCTCTAGTGTGTGAATAACTGCACATTCACAGTCTAAGAAACAAGTCAAAGGCCGCAAATTTACTTCTGTCATCTATTTAAAGAAACAACCTAATTGGAATAACCAATTGGAATATCACTTTATATATGTGTATTCATAGATTTCCCTTTGAGTGATTTCAGATGAAATTTTGGCTCGTGGTGTTCTAACCTAACATGACCTGGCATATTTTTGTCATACTAATATCCATCTGCCAACCTGGTCTGATACCTATTTACTATTAGTGGGGCTGGTCTTGTATCTGTTAAACTTACCTGTAGGAGGCTAAGTTGCATTATATATATATAATCATGAACACATAGAGAAAGAGAAATTGTCTTCGTACACGTTACTAGATAAAATGGGGAGACTGTATTTTGCCTTCCTTTTGTCAGAGATATTTTCTGTTTGTTTTTCCATGTTAAACATAAAATGAATCGTTTAGGCTATGAGCTTATTATAAGGCCAACATATACTTTAGATAAGCAGAAGCACAATATGAAGGTCCTTATTCCTAAAAATAAATGAAGCTGAATGGACATTAAAAAGTTAAGCAATACAAAAATACTAAGGAAAACACAAAGAAACTTAACATTTTTTCTTATGATGTGCTACATAATAGAACAAGCTGCAATATGTTCCCCAGTATATATATTTGTATTCATTACCATTTTTATTCATTCATTCATTCATTCATTTTATTTCCATTGGAAGGGCTGTTTCTCTTTTTAAAAAAAAGAATAATATTTCCTAAATTAAAAATTGCATCGCTTTGGTGGAAAAGGATTTTTTTGATTTAGTCATTGTGTTTAGAAATTAAGGGCATGAATATAACTGTTACTTATTCAACTTGTAAATATGCTTCAAAACAAAAATCCATAGAATTTGAATATAATTTGAAGAAAAAGGTTCTCAGTTTTGCTGTGTAGGCAGGAGCTGGATGCATGTGTAGGAGTCATGAGTTGGACTGCTGTTTTCCCAAGGTACTAAAAGTAGCTCCATAGTGCCTTATTGAGGGATAACTTTTCTGTTTCTTCTGTGCTCTGGACTATTGGAGCATATAGTAGGAAAGAGTACTTAATTTTTATATAATTCTTAAGAAAAACTGATATATATATATATATATATATATATATATATTGAGGGCTAGGAGATATGTATGAAACAGGTTCTCTGTGTGCTTGAAAGACTTAGGAGAGATCTGTTTTGTAAACTTAACCTTCTATAATGTGGAATTATGCCCC
This sequence comes from Crocidura indochinensis, assembly GCA_004027635.1. Lineage (NCBI taxonomy): Eukaryota > Metazoa > Chordata > Mammalia > Eulipotyphla > Soricidae > Crocidura > Crocidura indochinensis. Next base: position 1,174 of record PVKC010043112.1, on the reverse strand, counting down.
AGTATTCCTTTTTACAACTGGCTTAGTACTTCAAAATTTTCTGTTGTCTAAGGTAGCTCTGATTTAATATCTTTCTTTGCAGGAGGAGAGAGGAACACTGGCAGTATGCAGGGCTTACTCCTGTGCTCAGGAATCACTCGTGGTGGGATTCAAAGACTATATAGTGTCAGGGATTAAGGGATTGAATCCAGGTTGGCCATGTACAAGGCAAACATTCTATTTACTCTACTATCATCCTGTCTCTGATTCAACATCTTAAGAAGAAATTTTGCTGTTATTTTTAAGAAATTTGTTTAATCCAGATGCTTTGTTGTTGGATGCTTCCTCATACAAACAAACAAAAAACAAATGAAAACAACTATTTTCAATGGTAAGTAAATCTAGTTGTAAAAATCCCTTTGTCCATTTACAGGAAGTGGATGCAATACTTCAAATTTGCTTCATTGAAATGACAAAAGATATAAAAAGGGAAATTGTTACATCTGCCTGGTTAATGCAGCCATACGCAGACCATTAGACCTATAGGTGCTAGGTACTCCAGGATTTGGCATTTGGTCGATGTGCTGACACTCCCTTCCCCCCCCCCACACACTACTAGCACAATAAGAACCAAAGAAACTTTAGCTAATTGGGAGTTCAAATATGGCAATATTAGAAGTTCAGAATAGATGGTCTTTTATAGCCAAACACAACTACTTTGATTAAGAACTAAACAAATAACAAATGTATGAACTATTCGCCTCTCACTTACCCCACGACCCCAGCCTTCCCTAGCACTCCTTTCCCTCTTGCCCACCCTGTACCACACAGACAGTACTGCATGTGTCTAAACAGAAAGAAGCGATAGCAGATTTTTCTACCTTTTCAGCAGAAAGTCGAGGAAATACTTTCAGAAAGATGAAAACTACACTTTTGTGTCATCACAAATCATCTGTGTAACACTTGGTGCACAAATATTGAACCTCTTTGTGTCAGCTGTTTATTGCTTGGGTTAGGACAGGAATACATTTTCTGTGTCAATACATGATTAGGTGAAAAATTCTCTGCGAGTAGAGTCCGAGTTACTTGTATAGAAAGTGGTTATGTTGAAGACAGTACAAACTCTTGTGAAACTACTTATGTTGAAAATAATTCCACAAAAAATTATATTTGACTTTTATAGAAAGTTTGTCAA
>PVKC010043111.1:0-11832 GCA_004027635.1 Crocidura indochinensis | reverse complement strand
CCTTCCTTCTTCCCTCCCTCCCTTCCTCCCTTCCTTCCTTCCTTCCTCCCTCCCTTCCTTCCTTCCTCCTTACTTCTTTCCTCCTCCTCCCTCCTTTCCTTTCTTCCTTCCTTCCTAAATAAGAGACAATAATAACTGTGGGGACCTCTGACCTAGAGGGAAGATAGTAAAGCATGTAGGTGCTTACCTTGCACTGCTGAGCCAGGTTTGATCTCTGTCACCCCTGGAGCCTGCCAGATGTAGTAACAGAGTGAAGAGCCAGGAGTAACCATCAAGCAGTATCAGGTGTGGCCCCAAAACAAAAACAAAACAAGGATGTGAGGGCGATCTGGCTGCGACATCTGTCACCCCATTGATCGCCAGGGTTGATTCGGCTGATCTGGCTGGCTAGGCGGGTGTCCCCTTCCTCCCTCAGCGCTCCATGTGCGTCCCTCCTGAAGCTGCGCGCTCGGTCGGTCGAAGAGGACGGCCTTCCCCGAATAGAGATGGACCGTTCTTCTTCGGTCGAGGGTATACGAGTAGCTGCGCTCCCCTGCTAGAACCTCCAAACAAGCTCTCAAGGTCCATTGTAGGAGAACGTAGAGTAGTCAAGCTTCCAAGACTCCAGACACATCCAAATGAGGCGCTGCACGTGGCAGTCTGCCTTCCTTTAAAAGGAAAAAACAAAAACAAAAACAAAACAAAAAAATCTGAGAAGTTTTAGAACACTTAGCATTCTTTTTGTTAACCACTGATTTATATGTGTCTTCCCAGTAGATAGATTCTAGATCAGGGCCTGTATTACTCATCTCCTAACCCAGTACTTCACCCACCATGAAGTCTTCTGTCATACTTTCTTGGAGGTGCTCTTGTCTATCTTGGAATCATTTGTAGACTTATTCCTCTACTGGATTTGCTTATTAACTCTTTTATTTGTTTGTTTTTGGACCACACCCGGTGATGCTCAGGGGTTACTCCTGGCTATTCATTCAGAAATCATTCCTGGCTTGGGGGACCATATGGGACGCTGGGGGATCGAACCGAGGTCCGTCTAGGACAGCCGTATGCAAGGCAGATGCCCAACACCTGCACCACTGCTTCTGCCCCTGCTTATTAGCTCTTAACTGGTTTTATTCATTTAAAAAAAATTGGTTGGGTACTTGCTATGTTCGACTACTAAATACAGAAAACTATTAACTATTACTACAGTGCACACTGAGTTTCCTATATGTCTAATATTGTTGTCTGTGCTTTATGTATATATTTACTTAAATAATTACTTCATTTTGTTACAGAAAATATTACTTCTCTAACACCAGTGGCATTTCATATATCAAAAAAATAACGGAAAACAACCATGTGTTGGTAGGAATGAGGTCGAAAAGGAACACTTATTCACTTTTTGGTGAAGATGAGGTAGAAAAGGAACCTAAACCTAATTCACTGTTGGCAGAAGTGCCTGCTCAGCCTCAGTAGAAAATAGTATAGTAATTTCCTCAAAAAGAATCTCCAGAGAATCAGGTGATTCTACTTTTTGGCATCTACCTCCACATCCAACACTAGTTGAAAAAAAAAAAAAAAAAAGATGCGGGGGGCCAGGCGGTGGCGCTGAAGGTAAGGTGCCTGCCTTACCTGCGCTAACCTAGGACAGACCGCGGTTCGATTCCCCGGTTCCCGGTTCCCCATATGGTCCCCCGTGCCTGCCAGGAGCAACTTCTGAGCGAATAGCCAGGAGTAACCCCTGAGCGTCACCGGGTGTGGCCCAAAAAACCAAAAAAAAAAAAAAAAAAAAAAAAGATGTGGACACTTTTGCTCACTGAAGTGGCCAAGATATGAAACATCCCATATGTCTAATCATAGATTAATAGATTTTTTCTAAATTTTAGTAGTGGTCAAAGAAGCATTGTACTGCTTGGAGCCAGCCTGGGTTCAATCTCAGGTACCCCATGTGGCCTCCTGAGTGCAGTCAGGAGTAAACTTTGAGCATTTTCAGGCATGGCTTCAAAACAGAACAAAAGCAAGTGATATATGTACACTGTAAAAAAAACTGAAACCTTGCAATTTGCTACAACTTGAATATAACTGAAGGGTAGCCTGTTAAGCTTTATTATTTTGTTACAGGGAGAAGGACAAATAGCAGACCATTTCATTCATCTGTTGTCCATAAAGAACCAGAGCAAAGTAGATAGTATCAGATGATGATATATACACTTGACCTTGAATCACAAAACTGAGATTCCTGAGCAAGGTGGGGAGGGAATGGAGGTATGGTGGGACAGAATGGAAATAATATAAGGGTCTTGGGCATTTTGGTGGTGGGGAAGATGCAGTAACTTCACAACAAACCTGAAAAGGATCAGAGAGACTCCAGGAGTAAAGCACTTACCTCACATGTTAGTTGACTATATTTTGAATACTCTCACTGTCTATGGTCTCCCAAGTCCCTGGTATGCCTCTAAGTTTCCCCAAATTAAAAGTAAATAAAATAAATATTAAAAGGAAACTATAAGCGTTAATATCCTTATTGTCATAATGATTTTAAAATAAAATTCAAATTTTTTTTTTTTTTGGTTTTTGGGCCACACCCAGTGACACTCAGGGGTTACTCCTGGCTATGCGCTCAGAAGTCGCCCCTGGCCTGGGGGACCATATGGGGCATGGGGGATCGAACCGCGGTCCGTCCAAGGCTAGCGCAGTAAGGCAGGCACCTTACCTCCAGCGCCACTGCCCGGCCCCAAAATTCAAAAATTTAAGAAGGAAAAGGACTAACTTTTTGGAGGGAAGCAGACTTAGTGAAATTTAATACTTGCATTTTATTTTATTTTATTTTTGGCTTTTGGATCACACCCAGCAGCACTCAGGGGTTTCTCCTGGCTCTACACTCAGAAATCGCCCTTGGCAGGCTCAGGAGACCATATGGGTTGCCGGGATTTGAACCACCGTTCTTCTGCATGCAATGCAAATGCCCTACCTCCATGCTATCTCTTTGACCTTATACTTACATTTTATTTAAATTTTTTTATTCCCTCCCTTTTTATCTTCCCTTCTTTGTTGGTATTTGTGGGGAGGGCACATGCTGGGCTCTGCTTGAAGGACTATGCTATGTAGATGCCATGTAAAGTCGCAGACGCAGGACTCCTGTATGTAAGCGTGCATCCTGCTCTCTGAGTTATCTCCCCAGCTCTTTATTGCTGTTGTTGCTGATGCTGTGGTGACCAGTGAACCACACTTGGCTGTGGTTCCTTAGCAAGCCACAAATCATGGTTGTGGTGCTCATTAGAACATCTCTGCAGTGTTCACACACATGCTCCTAAATGTCATACTACTTCTTCACACATTTTATTTGTGGTGCTTGCAGAGGGTCACATTCTTTTTTTTTTCCCCAGGAAAGACAATGGCTGTGGTGCAGGAGGGGTAATGGGTGTTGCTTAGGTGGTCCTAGGGTCCCCAAGCAGCATTGCTTGCCAGCTTGGTCATCAGTTCAGTGTGAGAGCTGAGGTTGCACTGCTTCTAAAAAAAACTGACACGGGGGCCCGGGAGATAGCATGGAGGTAAGGCGTTTGCCTTTCATGCAAAAGGTCATCGGTTCGAATCCCGGTGCCCCATATGGTCCCCCGTGCCTGCCAGAAGCAATTTCTGAGCATGGAGCCAGGAGTAACCCTTGAGCGCTGCCGGATGTGACCCAAAAACCAAAAATAAAACCTGACACTGATTTGGAACCTGAAAGGCTATGCCTGGCGATTATCAGGAGGTCAGGTGGTGCCAGGAATGAAATTCAGCTCAGACTTGGCCTATGTACTAATCCTTATACTATCTTCTGGTCCTTTATGATTTCATTTTGATGAAAGTAAATGGTAGAATTGAGATTCAAACCACAGAATTAAGGATCTTTCCTTTATTTTAAACCCCTGTGGCTCAGGTATTATAAGTATACATTTTTTTCTCATCCTGACATCCTCTTTGAGCACAAGGCTTGTTGGTGCTGAATTCTGTAGTGTCTGGACACCAGGTATAGATGTTTTCTTTGACCTCTAAAGTTCACTCAGTACTCCAAGAAACATTGTTAATTTATTGAGACAAAATTTTATTTTGTTTGAGGTTAAATAAAGGTCATGCTAAGGCTCTATGCAAATTTTAAAAATAACCCTTTGGGATTAGAAATTTGTTGGAATGCATGTTTTGTATGAAGTCCTAGGATTGTTTTCCAGTACTCTACACATAATAAAAAGAAACGTTTTATATTACATGTCAGATCTCTTTAACTGTACATCTTTTTTAAATGTAAACTCTACTTTAATTTGGGGGAGGGGGTCACACCCAGTGGTGCTCAGGGGTTACTCCTGGCTCTGCACTCAGAAATTGCTCCTGGCAAGTATGAGGGACCATATGGGATGCCAGGATTTGAACCACCATCTGTCCTGGATAGGCTGCGTGCAAGGCAAACACCCTACCAATGTGCTATCTCTCTGGCCCTACTCGAATTAATTAATCTATTTATTTATTTTGGGGGGTTTTGGGCCACACCCATTTGACACTCAGGGGTTACTCCTGGCTATGTGCTCAGAAATCGCTCCTGGCTTGTGGAGACCATAGGAGACGCTGGGGATCGAACTGCAGTCCGTCCTACTGTAGCGCTTGCAAGGCAGACACTTAACCTCTAGCGCCACCTCTCCGGCCTCACTTTAATATATTTTTAAACATTTTTAATTAATTGCTTTATTTAGGCATCATGGTTAAAAAATTGTTCATTGTTGTGTATCAGTCATACAATGTATACCATCCTTCAAGAGTGAAGCCTTCTTTCCACCTATATCCTCCCCCATTTCCCTCCTATCCCCTACTCCCATCCCTGCCTGTCTCTAGACAGGTAATTTGCTCCTCTCTCTCCCTCTCCGTCTCTTTTTCTCTTTCTTTCCCTTTTGACACTGTCGTCTGCGCTATTGTCAATAGAGGGGTGCCTTGCATGCACTTTCTCCCCTTTTAGCACCCAGTTTTTGTCCAGAGCGATCAATTCCATCTTTCATTGTACTTGTAGGCCCTTCTCTCCTCTAACTGCACTCACCACTCTTTGTGGCAAGCTTCCTACCCTGGACTGGTCATTCTGATCCTCATCTCTATTTTTGGGATATTATTTACCATACTACCTTTTCTTTTTCTTATAACCCACCAATGAGTGAGATTATTCTATGGCTATCTTTTTCTCTCTGGCTAATTTCACTCAGCATAATAATCTCCAGGTCTATCCATGTATAAGCACTGTATATCTTTTACAGACTTGTTCTTTATCTTTTGGAGAATAGAAGTATATTTTCTCTATTTTATGTATTTTCTTTGATGGAAGGACATTTTTTTACGGGGTCACACCCGGCAACACTCAGGGTTTACTCTTGACTCTGCGCTCAGAAATTGCTCATGGCAGGCTCAGGGGATCATATGGGATGCTGGCATTTGAACCACCATCCATCCTGATCTGCTGCATGCAAGGCAAATGCCCTACCCCTGTACTGTCTCTCTGGCCTCTGACGCAGGGACTTAAAAAAAAGTAAGACCTGTGCCTTAAGCAGATGTTCTATTTAAAAGAATTCTCTTGTGAACAAATGTATTTTGTTCTGTTGTTAGTTTCAAAGTGCTCGGTGCTTTGGATTTTTATATTGAAAATCTCAAATTATTAAAGACTATATCAAGGAAATGCTTGGAGAAATATATATGTACAAGATTTGCTGCTGTCCATTGATAATTTTCATTCCACAGTAATGCAGAGTGTCTATTACTGTATTATAATTACTTACATATTAATTGCAAATAGTGATGTAAGAAGTTTTTAGAGGCCATGTGCATAAGAGAACCAACAAACTGAGACGCAAAACAAGTTTTCATCTCTCTCTCCAAAGATGTAGTTAATCACTTGAACACTTTCCAATATAGTAGAAAGCTGGCAGACTTTTCTTTGCAGCAGGCAATGTAAAAATGTTTGTAATTTACAGTTTATTGTGCCATGCAAACGACTGTGTTCTCAGTGAAGTAGAGTGAGAAAATCCGGCTGTGAAATTATTTAACCCCCCTTTGTTAGTTGTTTTTCTGGCAACAGTAGAAGGCTACTTTGCGCTTAAAATGTGCTTCTGTGTTTAGATATGTAGGATTCAACTCAGTATTTTTTATGGGAATTTACATTTTATGCCCTTGCAAATGAACCAGACTGATTATAACTTAACAAGACCAGTAAGCTGAAAAAAAAAAAAAAAACCCACAATTGTCAGGGAATTTTAATGAACCAGTACTAATTTATCAGGTTTTTAATCTGAGTTCTGACTTCTATTTTGTGAAAATGCGCTTTACTTTCTGTTTTTTTTTTGTTTGTTTTTGTTTTGGGGCCACACCCAGTGATGTGCTCAGCAGTTATTCCTGGCTATGCACTCAGAAATTGCTCCTGGTTTGGGAACCATATGAGACGCTGGGGATCAAACTGCAGTCCGCCCTGGATCAGCCATATGCAAGGCAAATGCCCTACACCTGCGCCACCACTACGGCCCATGCTTTACTTTTTGACTACTTGCAGTGTGCTTCTTAGGCAGATAACTCTTTTCTAAGGCACCATGTGTGAATGTTGTTTTATAATGTCTGTAGCACCTGAGAAGGGACAGACAGGTAGAGGGCTGGCAAGGAAACTTGCATCTCAGTAGTCCATTAGCTGTATCCATCCATTTTCAGTCTTTCCTTAGATTTTTCAATTTTTCTCTTATATTCATGAAGCCCCCAGTCACAGACCACCATACCCAAGTTTTAAATTTTCAAATTTAAGTTTTAAATTTTTATTTAAGTTTTAAATTTTTATTTTAGACACTGTAGTTTACAATACTGTTAATGATAGGGTTTCATGTATAATACCCACACCAACCACTCCACCAAAGTGTCCACTTCCCAACACCATTGTCTCAGTTTCTGTTGCCTTTAGATATTTATTAAGCCCCTACTTTGTTTTGTTATATCCTAGTTTTGAGAAAGCATTCTGTATCTTTTCCTTTCCAACTAACTTCATTCAACATGGTACGCTTTAGATTCGTCCACACACATAGCAGCAAATTGTATAATTTTGTGTTTTCTTTTTGCTGTTATTGTTTTGTTTTGGGATTTTTTTTTGTTTTGGGGCCACACCCAGTTATGCTCGGGTTACTCCTGACTATGTGCTCAGAAATCGCTCCTGGCTTGGGGACCATATGGGATGCCAGGGGATCAAACCACAGTCTGTCCTAGACTAGTGTGGGCAATGCAGATGCCTTACCGCTTGCGCCAACACCTGGCTCCAATTTCGTGTTTTCTTATTTTGTTTGTTTTTTTTTTGGGTCACACCCAACAGTGCTCAGGAGGTCTACGCTCAGAAATCGCTCCTGGCAAGCTCAGGGGACCATATGGGATGCTGGGATTTGAACCACCGTCCTTCTGAATGCAAGGCTAATGCCTTACCTCCATGCTATCTCTCCAGCTCCAATTTTGTGTTTTCTTAAAGCCAGGTACTATTCCACGTAAGAGAAGAGGTCAAAATCTTATTACTTGCAGTTAAGAGGATTCTAAGAAAATCCCAAAGATTCTACTTAAAAAAATAAAAAACAAAAACCTCGGGGCCAGAGAGATAACACAGTGGTAGGGCATTTGCCTTACATGCAGCAGACCCAGGACAGATCTAGGATCAATTCCTGGCATCCTATATGGTCCCCTGAGCCTTCCACGAGCGATTTCTGAACATGAAACCATGAGTAACCCCTGAGCGCTGCCGGGTGTGACCCAAAAAACAGATGCACAAAAAATGCTTAAGCCTATCTAATTATTTTCTCATTTCACATTTTATTAATTTTTATAATATCTTTATTTAAACACCTTGATTACAAACATGATTGTGGTTCAGTTTCACTCATGTAAAGAATACCCCCCTTCACCAGTGCGACATTCCCATCACCAATGTCCCAAATCTCCCTCCTCCTCACCCCACCCCACCTGAACTCTAGACAGGTTTCCACTTCCCTCATTCATTCACATGGTTATGGTAGTTCTCTGTGTAGTATTTCTCTAACTGCACTCACCACTCTTTGTGGTGAGCATCATGAAGTGAGCTGGGACTTCCAGCCCTCCTCTCTTTGTCTCTTAGGATTGTTGCAAAAATGTTTATATTGCAATGTTGCAAATGTTGCAAAAATGTTATATCTCCTAACCATGGATATACGTGGAATCTATTATACTGAGTGAAATAAGTCAGAGGGAGAGAGATAGATGCAGAATAGTCTCACTCATCTATGGGTTTTAAGAAGAATTCCGTGACTTTTTCATATGAAAACAATGAAATAGAAGAGAGATTTAAAATAAAAACCTATTCATTTACAGTTATGCTTCAAAAAATGAACTAGAAACCAGATTAATAAAAAGTAAAAGACCTTTACAAGAAAATGGCTAAACACTACTGAAAGAAGTAAAGAGGGCAAGAGAAAATAGAAACACACCCATTGTTCATGAGTTGGAAGAATTAGTGTTGTTAGAATGGCAAAAGCATTATATAGATTCAGTGCAGTTCTCATAGCCTTTTGTGTGGCGGTCCTTTAAGACCCGAAACACTCCTGCAAATTCATCCTCTTCAGTTGTTAAAAGGATCCGTTAATGGGTCCGAGAAAGCCCACTGCCTCAAATAAAGACCACAAAACTTCAGAGAATGCAATCATACAGAGCTCTGGGGTCCACTGTCTCCTGATGCTGCAGATTTGCTAGTGGAACCCCGAGCCATAGAAACCCAGGGCCTTTATAGTAATCCCTATGACAATAAGGTTTCAAACTTTAAACATTTCATTGGTTCACACAACTGTTAGAGTTCAAAAACATCCAATAATGGGGCTGGAGAGATAACATGGAAGTAGGTTGTTTGCCTTGCATGCAGAAGGATAGTGGTTCGAATCCTGGCATCCCATATGGTCCCCCGAGCCAGCCAGGAGTGAATTCTGAGCATAGAGCCAGGAGTAACCCCTGAACGCTGCTGGGTGTGACCCAAAAACAAAAAAACAAAACAAAACAAAAAAACCCATCCAATAATGCAAGCTGAAAAAGGCACAATTTCTTAACTATCCCAAACCCCCTTTTGATGTTAGTCACCCTAGCCCACATCTTGATGGTTTGTAAAGATATGGCCTATACTCCCCAGATGGCTCTTGGGGTGAGTGGGGGGTCCTGATCTGGTAGAGTGGAGGCCTTGTTTCCTTGGTAACACAATTACAACGACTAATGGGGAGGGAATTGAGTTTCCTGTACTATAGCTCAAAGCAGGCCCTTAACAGAAGCGAAGGATTGCATTAATCTCACTCTTATTCTATAACCATTGATCCACCCTATGTCCAAATTTGACCATGTTTTTGCTAGAAAATCACCTCTTCTTTGAAAAGGATTCTACAACACCTTTTCTTCATTTTCAGTGAAGAAATTTCCTAAGGTAGGTGGCCAGAGAGTTGACTTAAAGAGTGGACACATGTGTCACCTATATCCAGAAGACCATTGGGCACTACTTGGGCCCCTAGCACTGTAGGTGAGCCCTTCTGATCCCTAAAACTAGCTGCGGGGCCCTTTCCTCTCAAAAAGTCTGTAGCCTCATTCCTTCTAATTCTTCTACTCTAAGTAAGAAGCAAACTTTCTGTTTATCCCAGATAAACACTAATTTTATTAAGGAAAAAGGCATATTTAAATATTTAAAACATTAAAAATGAACTGTTTAAATCATTTTCTATTTTGGAATCAATTTAGAATCCAGAAATCTAAAAATGATCAGTTTCTAATAATTGTTCAGTCTTTTCCCTTTCATAACTCAACTAATCAAGTAGATTATTAAAGTCTGAATTGTGTTATACCTGTAACACATGTTTTTTAGAACTGCTGGATAATTGTCTAAGAAGAAATATAATCGTTATGTTACTGCCAAAGCATTGTCTTTTTTTGTTTGTTTGTTTGTTTTGGGGTCACATCCTATGGTGCACATTGGTTACTCTTGGCTCTGTGTTCAGAAGTCTCTCCTTGCAGGCACGGGGAACCATATGGGCTACCAGGATTCGAACCACTGTCCTTCCTGGATGGGCTGTGTGCAAGGCAAATGCCCTACCGCTGTGTTATCTCTCCAGCCCCTAGCATTATCATTTTTATTGTCATTGTCCTCTTTGAAGAACTTAGATTTTGTAACCACACACAACCTTTCTTCAGACCTCTTTTGCTTTTGTAAGTTAACATTATAACAGCCTTAAATTGTAAGTCTAACTATGCCAAAGTGAAAATAAAATGAGTATGAAGTCATTTCCAATTATGTCAAAACCCTGAGTGTCCCAATTTCTTCTCTTTTCTTGGCTTTTTCCTTTTGGATGAACAGATCTGAGGTGTGGCCAACCCAGTTCTTGGTGGGAGAATGGGGTGCTCAGCCCTGCTCGCCACTGACCTCTTCTGGCTTCCTGTTAGCTGTGTTGAAAGAGGAAGGAAACTAGTTCGTATTGAGCTGGTGATACTCACTCTGGTCTAAGGGGTCCTTTGGCCAGGTGCCACCTACTATAGTCTGTTTACCAAACATTTTATCTTTGAAATACTGATTACTTGATTTTTCATTTTACTAATTTTGCTTGTAGCTCACTCACTCTTTGAGCATCTGATACACAAAAGAAAGTCACCACCATCAAACTTTAATGAGAATAAACTAGAAACAAGGGAAATATTTATCTGTCTACTTAACTCTGTCTATCCATGCATTCCCTGGGCTATACTCAACCTGGCTATTTGAACTTGTTTGTTGAACTAAGGAAAGCATATGCTGCTACTCACACCACCCCTGCAGTGCAAAGAAGTAAACCTGGCGCCTAGCATAAGCACTCCAGCCCCTTGCATTAGCTCCCTGGCCCAACTGAAATTTTTATTAATAGGTGCACCTTTATTCAGGAGTAAATGAATGGCTTTCTTAGACATTGTAAAAACAAAACAAAACACTAACCCCTGAACATTGCTTAACCTTCTGTGAAGAATTCTTCCACTCAAGACAAGGCAGACGGGACTGAAGAGATAGAATAGCAGTAGGACATTTGCCTTGCACATAGTCGACCCAAGACAAACCTGGGTTCTATTGCCAGCATCCCATATGGTTCCCAAACCTGCCAGGAGTGATTTCCGAGTGCAGAGCCAGGAGTAACCCCTGAATGCCGCTGGGTGTGGCACACACACACAAAAAAAAAAAAAACCCAGCAACAAAAGACTTGAGTGCAGTAGATTGTTTTGTCAAGTAATACATGCTCAAAATTATTGCTGTAGAAATAATGACTGAATAATTTAGTATCATCTACAAATAATTTTTTATTTATTTTTTATTTTTTTATTTTTATTTTTATTTATTTTTTTTTGTCCCCAGATTCACAATACAGACCCGGCAAGGGTCTGGGTTGAGGTGCATATGGGGTGCATTTACTGTACCTCCTCTTTCTATACAGTCAGTGTAAAGAACACAGCCTGTGATAAGAATTGGGAGGCCTTATTTTTTTTTCTTTTCTTTTTTTGATTTTTCCTTTAACTTCTTTTTTAAACACCCCCTTCACTAATGCAACTTTCCCGCCACCAGTGCCCCAAAACTCCCTCCCTCCCAACCCACCCCCACCTGTACACCATACAGGCTTTTCAGTTCCCTCATTCTGAGGAATGTTACAAAAATGACTTATATTTTCCTTAAAACCCATAGATGAGTGAGATTATTCTGCATCTATCTCTCTCCCTCTGACTTATTTCACTCAGCATAATAGATTCCATGTACATCCATGTATATGAAAATTTCATGACTTCATCTCTCCTGACAGCTGCATAATA
>PVKC010043110.1:0-11912 GCA_004027635.1 Crocidura indochinensis | reverse complement strand
AAAAAAAAAAAAAAAAAAAAAGAAAGAAAAAAGAAAGGCAAACGCCTTACCTCCATGTTATCTCCCGGGCCCTCCTTGACAGATTTTGATAATACTTATAATGGCCTTATAAAAAATTGAAAGTAATCTAGTTTTCCAGTTTTAAGCATTCCAAACTACTTAAGAAGTTTTTGCATGGAGATAGAGTTTTCTTTGTGAATGGGCTTATTTTTAAAAATTTTTAAATTTAATAATTTTATTAAGTATAATTTTCATATAATTATCATTTTGTTTAAAGTGTTAATTTTTGTATTTCTATTCTATGGTACATCACCCATCATAGTTTCATTTTCTAAAATGTTGTCTATGCTCCATTGAAATTAATTTATTCTAAGTGTCTATCTCCATGCAACAACTAATCTAATTTCTGTCATTATAGTCTATTTTTAATTCATGTAAATTTAATCATGCAGTATATTGTGCTTACATTTTACTTGGATAATATTCTTAATTCATAATTTCATGTGTTGAAAATTTTGGTCTTATTGATGAATCATATTTCTTAATCAGTACATTGTACATTGTTCATTGAAAGAGCATCAAGAACATATGTGTGTTATATGATATTGGATTCCATTATAATGGAGGCTACGATATCCCATAATCTGTCATCCACAATCAGAAGAATCAGCAATACCAGTATTGTAATTTAAAAGTCTTTCATATGAACATTGAGTAGAAATAAAAATAACCAGACTTAAACACCAAATCCAAAGCCAACTACAACAGAATCGATACTCAATTTGCAACAAGCTAGACACAGAAAGGATCACTTATACTAGCAGCTCAGGGGTGCAAAGGAGGGGTGATATGGGATATGTGCTGGGAACAGGGGTGGAGGGAGGACAACATTGGTGGTGGGAATGCCGCTGATTCAATGTCATTATGTACCTAAAATAATACTGTGAATGATTTGTAATCCACTTTGGTCAAAATAATAATTATTAATAAAAGAATTTGCAAAATTCTAAAAAGAAAGTCTTTTACCAAGGACTTGATGGTATAGATTATAGTTAAAATCTGAAGACTTCAGAACTAGGGACATCAAAGGCAACAGAAAGCTAAGATTTCAGTCCATGTAATTAGGCAGAAAGAGAAAATGATTCCTTTTTACACCAGGGTTGTCCATATTTGGTAAAGGCAATGTACTCCATTTAGTTTATGGATTCCAGTACTAACTAATCTGTTCTGGAAATAGTATTAGATACACCTACAGACATCTGGACTTCCTAACTAGACATTTGGGCATTTCATGTTGCAGTCAAGTAGAATTAACTATCTCATGTGGATATGCCACATATGTATAAGTGATGTATGGTTTTATTTTAATTTATGTTAGATGAGTACTTGAAAGAACTGCAAATCATACAGAAAGATTTATTTGATTGAGACTTAGGAGGAGCCATCCATGAAAGTACTTGGAGGATACACCTGGATAGATTTCTAAAAGAAATCTTAAAATCACACCTGATAGTGATTGGGGATGCTCAGAGAACCATGTGGTGCCTGAGAGTCAAAAGTACTGGCCAGATGTAAGCAAAACACTTTAACATCTGTACTACCTCTCTGGTTCTATATTGATTTTATAAGAAACTGTCATGCTATTTTCCTTAGTTAATACAAATTTTTGAATGTTTATAGAATTTAAGAATGTAAGAGAATGCCCCCTAACCTTTATCAATTTATATCATCTATGTCTAAACTAATGCCATTTTCTGTAATGGTATTTCTTAAGGTTTCATTGCCATTTCCTTAATATCTATGGATGCTAATCATCCTTTGTAATGTACCTATTAAAGTATTTTGTCCATAATTTTTCTAATCTTTAAGTGGGAGCTCTTGGTAATCTTTAGAAATAATAATAATATTAATAATAATAAGCCTCTGCTTATCTTTTCTTTTCTTTTTCATTTTATTATAATAATAATTATTATTATTATTATTGCCATTTGGGGGCCACACCCAGTGACACTCAAGGGTTAATTCTTACTATGCACTCAGAATTCGCTCCTGGCTTGGGGTACCATATGGGACACCGAGAAATGGAACCATGGTTTGTCCTAGAAGCAAGGTAAGGAACATAATTTTTACCTCATATCTATTTGTTACAAGATTTCTTTTGCAAAGACTAGATTTTTCCACTGAATAACTTCAGGTTTTGATTGTAGGCATCCTATGCAATTTCACAGCTCCAGGAGAAAGAACCAGATTCGAATAGTAGGTCACCCTGTAGAACCTATGTAGACCCTTTCTTAAAAAATGTGTTTAATCTCAGAGATGTAGCTAGATTCCATGGTGACTTGTACAATTTAAAATCTATTTTTTTCTTTACTTGTTTGCTTGTTTTGGCAGACACCTGGGAAGAATAAAGTGAAAATGATATTTCTTTAAATTTTATAAACTTAGCTTCACTGTATATTGATGAGTTTATCTTTGATCTTGATGAGGGAATTTGAGCACTCTGAAGTGTCATATAAATTAATAACTTATGATTTAATAGAATGAATGCATTTCTATCAAACCTTGTGAGTCTTTGTTTATTAATCCTGTATGCATTATTCTAAATTTCCACAATGTATTTATAGTAACAGGCATTAAGGGAAAACAATATCAAATGTTGTACAGGGAAAACAACATAACTAGTGTATTGTAGTTTTATGAACATTGACTCTTTTTGCTGGCTTTAATACAAGAGACAGCATAAGATTGGCAGCTGAACAGAGCCACCTAGCCATCATTCTGATCACTGATCATTGTTGAAACTCCAGAGTTTTCATTTGAAGGATCTTACTCAATGCTATTATGTTTTCAGTTCAATGGATTTTTCTCCCACTCAGCCCCCTTTCTCTCTACCTTCTTGATCTTTCATTTTCCTCCCCTATACTTTGCTAAGGTCTCAATGATAGTTATGGATTTGTCTCTGTCACACAAACTTAATCTGGTTGAAGTAATGAAATAATAGTCTGGCTTCTCTGTACACATAGACTTTTGTGTACAAACTGGAATAAATTGTGAATATTTTGTAAATCATTTGGCACTATTCAATGATGTATGAAAATGAAATAAACATGGATTGATTTTTATTTCCTACTTGGACTCTTCCTAGGTATGAACAATGACAAAACTTCTTTTAAATATGAAACTATGAAAAGGTGAAATAAAATTAACAAAAATGCAGTTTATAACTTACAGGTTATTGGTGTATTTAATTTTCACAAATCACTACAAGATACTTTCAAAATCAAGTCATATCTTTTAGAAGCCCATGTGCTAGAAGTATATATTTATATTTTAGCTGCATTTCCCATACGTACAAATATTTGCAGCATGATTTTTATAGTCACAACAGAATTTTACATCTGGAAAAAATCTTAGAATTAATCTTGTCAAGTCTAATAATTAAATTTGATAAATAAAAAAACCTATATCTCACAGAAGTAAAGAAATTAAGCTCAAATTATAGTTTTTTAATTATATGCACTATCATATGCTAAGTACCTGCTTCCATAGTTCCATTTTAATGCTAACCACATTGGATTCTGGAATCTGAAATAATATCCTGTACTACAGAGAAAGTCATGAATAATAATTATATAGCATAGGAAGAATTAATTTTCTTGAATATAACTAGGAGTCCATTACTGTAACTAGTAATTTACATGATTTTAGGACAACTATATTTTCCATGCATATGTAATACATGAAAAATGTAGCCCAGATAGGTGCTAAATATTTTAAAAGCAAAATCTGTTAAGAAAGAAAATTTAGGATAGTAAAAGAGAGTGAGTCCTCCTAAATCCATAGTCTGGGACTCTTAAAGACTATTTCAAGTTTGTGGAGGTTAGAGAATAAAGTTTTAATATATTTAGACCTTAAAATAAATTAATACTGAATATTAAAATGCTTGTCCAGAGCAGGGCAGTACTATGATGCAGTTTTATTGTGTTACTTTGATATCAGCTGCCTCTCAGTACCCTGCTAGCTTCAACCCTGATCCCACAGATCATTAGACCATGTCAAGCTAATTGTCCTGAGGCACTTACACAGTTTGTGTCATGTGGTGACAATGAAGAATGTTGTCAAGCTAAACAAGTGAGTTTCCTCCTCTCTGAGGTGGAAATTGAGAAATGTGTCATTTGATATACTGGTAAAAGCATAATTTGACCTAAATCTGAAGATGCTAGCCAATCCTAATTTTTGTGCTCATAAAATCATTTGTAAAGGGAAAAAAATTAGGGCTTTTAATTCCTCTGTAGCTTTAATTTGCAATGAATATAAAAATAAACTTCTTTAAAAGTCAATGTATCTATTTATTTTTCTAAATAATCTATACTTATAAACAACATTTTGAATTGAATTGAATTCTCCAAGGAGATTAAGGATTATAATATTGATGTCTATTAATATTTAACCTCCACACACCCTCCATACACACGCCTCACTTCAGCTCTAATCATGCCTCAGGGGCAAAGTTCTTTTTCAAATGTTATTGAAATAGAAGATTTCCCAGGTGTCTATAAGTGAATTATATAAAGGAGATTATATAGGCAATTGTAGATGGCATAGCTACTGAAACTTTGGAGAAAGACAAACCACTTCAAAGACTGTCAAGTGGAAGCAGTTCACAGGCCACCATAAAGGAAGTATGGAGTCTTTAAGGATCATTAATTAAGCAACAACAAAATATAATTTTATACGGGGCCGGGCGGTGGCGCTGGAGGTAATGTGCCCGCGCTAACTTAGAATGGACCACGGTTCGATTCCCCGGTTCCCCATATGGTCCCCCGTGCCTGCCAGGAGTGACTTCTGAGCGAATAGCCAGGAGTAACCCCTGAGCGTCACCGGGTGTGGACCAAAAACCAAAAAAAAAAAATATATATATATATATATATATAATTTTATTGTTAAGAGAGAAGGATCTACATATGTAACTATCTTTACACACATATATATATATATATTAATCCTTACACTATAAAGCAAAAATGTTGCTATTGGAACATATAAGCAAATAATATAAATTATTGATTGATTACTAATTGAGAGCATAAAGAGCATTATTAAATAAGATCAAATTCAAACTGAGCTTTGAGTAATATATTGAATTCTGAAACAAAACAAAATACAGAGATTGCATTTTTGTGCTACAGTAGTAAAGATATGTATGTTGTTTAATAATGGAGAGAAGGGTCAGAGTAATGTACAGTGAGTAGAGATCTTGCCTTGCACATAGTTGACCCAAGTTCTGTTCTCCAGCATTCCTTATGGTCCCCCAAACCCATGAGGAGTCATTGCTGACTGCAGAGAGAGAAGTAACCCTTGAGCACCATCAGATATAGCCAAAATATCATATATGTGTATATGTCATCGAATATTGAGGAAAAGTCTAAGAGTATGAAGTGAATCCAAAAAAAAAAGCCCTTCAGCCAATAGTCTGAAAAAACTGATTAGTCACATATACAAAAATGAACTCAGACCTCTCTCTTACACCATAAACAAAAGTTAATTCAAAGTACATTAAAGACCTTGATGTCAGACCAGAATTAATGAAACACTGACAAAAATATACGTGGAACGATTTATAGCATTGAATTTAGAGGTCTCTTCAATGATTCAATGCTCTAGTCAAATAAATGAAAGCAAATATAAGCACATGGGACTACATCAAATTAAGGAGCTTCTACATCGCAAAAGAAACAATAACCAGAATAAAAAGATGATCCCAGGACCTAAAAACTCTAATCAGAAAACACTTCTGCGCTCTTATATTCATTGCAACACTATTCACGATAGTAAAAGTACATAAAACACGAAAATGTCTAAGAACCGGGCCAGAGCGGTGGCATAAGTGGTAAGGTGTCTGCCTTGCCCGCGCTAGCCTAGAACGGATGGTGGTTTGATCCGCCAGCTTCGATATGGTCCCCCCAAGCCAGGAGCGATTTCTGAGCATCACTGAGTGTGGCCCAACTCCCCTCAAAGTGTCTAAGAACTGGTGACTGAACAAAAAAAAAACAAACTATGGATATCTATATAATTAAATACTACTTGACTATAAAAAAAAGGAGACAAGGTTTCTCCAACTATTGCTGTGCAAGAGGAACTTAAAGGTATCAAAAAGTGAAGGCAGTCAAGAGAAATACAATACAGAATGATTTCTCTCATATGTGAAACAACAAAAAGAAAAGTAGATGAATAGTAAAAGCCCCAAAACAGCAAAATCTAAGAACTGGCTACAGAACTAAACTTAGTATGGCAGTTTAAATCTTAGCTGTGGGGAAGAAAGTGGTTGTAAGATGGGCAGCTGAATTCAAATAATTTCCCTAGCCTGTCATTCAACTCTAAGATAAAAACACAGAAAAGTTTATCCCTACACACTGCCTTTTCTAAACATCCGCCTAAACTGACTAATTGCAAGGTCTGACCAGTAGGAGACAGGCTTTAGACTAAAGGGTACAAATGGGATAATCCTAAAGTGTCTGTCTGCTCCTTTCTCAATCTTGCCTAAAACTAGTAGCAAAGGGTTTTATTCTATTTTAGACTCTAAAGCCCAACATTTATCTCTTGCTATTAATACTTACCCCCCACACACACACCATAACTAGAGTTTCTTCCAAAAAGCTTGGCTTCTTGATTTTGTTTGTTCTAAAGAAAATAAAATTTAACTCCAAACATGTCTCTTTGACTTCAAATTATTCTAAACAAAAGGCTCTTAAGAAACAGCAAACTCAAGGTAGTACAGTTCCCAACTGTGGTTCAATCCCCTGAACTATAGCACTGCCAGGAGTGACCATTGATCACAGAGTCAGAAAAAAGTTTCAATACAATCAGATATGACCAAAAACACTTATAAAAAGGTTCTATCTTCAGTTATTATTTCTAATTACAAAATATAAATTCTATCATAAACTAGAGACACAATGACCAAACCAGAGATACCACAATAGGAAGTTGCAGACAAATCTAGTGCTTGCCACCATTATATATGTAAAAAAACAAAAAAAAAAGTTTTCTTTGCCTTACCATTTCTCTACAAAATGTTTTATTTTTAAATTCACTTTATTTAGTGCTCACTTCGGCAGCACATATACTAAAATTGGAATGATACAGAGAAGATTAGCATGGCCCCCACGCAAGGATGACACTCAAATTTGTGAAGTGTTCCATATAAATTCACTTTAAATAACATGCATCACATAGTGGACATAGTTAACTATAATACATTTATTTCCAGACAAGTGAGAGCAATTATTAAAAAAAGATAAAAAAGAATAGGAGCCAGAGTGATAGCACGGCAGTAGGGCCTTTGCCATGCACAAGGCTGACCCAGGACAGACCTCGTTCAATCCCTGGCATCCCATATGGTCCCCAAGCCAGAAGCAAATTTCTGAGCACATAGCAGGAAATAACCCCTAAACTGTCACCTATGTATCCCAAAACAAAACAACAACAATAACAAAAAAGAATAGAGACAGAAAAGGAAGAATAGAAAGAAAATTAAAAAATAAGTACAGTGACAAGCAAATTTGTGAAAATTATTGTATCTCCACAAGGTCATTAATACTTTGGCAGAAGGTTTGTTGCTAGCTGACCATTCTATTACTTCATTTGTTTACACACATATTGTGACCTCAGCTACGCATTTTCTTCTAAATTGGTGTGCTCCTAACGGGATGCCAGCATATGTTCTCTAAGTTACTTATTTTGAGGTTTCCTTCACACAGCATACAGGGCAAATGTTAATAAATGTTAATAAATCATTTCTCTGTGACTTATCTAGATTTTTGTTAAAGGTTCTTATGAGGGAACAGAGAATACAGCATGAAGGGCACTTTCCTTGAAAACAGCTGCCCAGGGTTTACCCCTGGCACCACCACATATTTTCCCCAGGTCCCACAGGAGTGATCCCTGAGTGCAGAGCCAAAAGTGAGCAATGGGCACAGAAAATAAAAATAAAGACCTAATGGTGGGGATTCAGTAAAAAACATAAAGATAATACTACCACCACCCCTAGCTGACAAATTAAGGTCAGAAAACTTTTGTCTCTCCTACATTGCTAAACTTACTATGTTCTATTATTGATATTATATAGTTGATGCATGAAAAGTCTTGCATCAACTTTTCATGTGCTATCATATATTTAACACCAAGATCATATTGTCTTATTTTTAAATATTACGCCCATTCAACTACATTTATATATTTAAATTTTTTCTGTTTGATAGCTTTTTAAAAATAAATCCTAACAATTTTTATTCCAACTGCAATTCAACTTCTCCATTATTAAAAATCATTTGCCACAAGGGGGCAGACGTGACTAAGTCATATACTAATGTCTCTGATTTTGAATTTGAGATAGTATATTCTCGAAGGCAAATATGTAAAAGTAAAACTCCAAATAAATTCAGTCTTTTTATTTCGTCTTTTTTAGTCTTCAAATTTTAGTCTTTTTATTTTCTTATCATTTTATAGCCTCAGCTTTATCTTTATTCAATTACTTTAAATATAGAATTAACATAATCAGTTGTTTATTACATAGGATTGATAATGTTCCAATGCTCCTGAGCTTGTGTCAAGAGCAGATATTGTGATTTAATTATAGGTTTTAGCTAATAATTAAATTATTATATCTATGGAAGGTGTTATTCTTATTTATAGAAAGAAAAATAAGGGATGTTTAAATATCACAAAGCAAGTGGTAGATAAGAGCTTGCACCTACTTTTATATAATCCAAATTTATGTATAATATTAATTTTATTTTGTTTTAGTTATATAATATTTACAGAAAACTAAAAATATACCTATATGTGTATTATTTGAAATCACTGTAAGAAAATAATCCATTTTATTACATTCTGTTCAAAAACAAAACATGCTTTTCTCCTGCTATTTTGTTCATTATCTACTAATATTAGCTTATTTTTATAGTATTAATAAAGGCATCCAACCACATACATAACAATTTCAAAGTGAAGTTTATTTCTTGTTCTGATCAGTTTATTTCTTTTTGGAGTAATGTAGCAAAGATATTATACTTTCATCCTGGATATTCATTATCAATTAGTTTATTTTCATTTACACTACCAATTGAGCTCCCACATGATCCAGCTCTACTACTCCTATGGATATACCCTGGGAACACAAAAATTAAATATAAAAAATCTCTTCCTCACAACTATATTCATCCCAGCACTATTTACAATAGCCAAACTCTGTAAATAACCAAGATGCCCTTCAATAGATGAATGGCTAAAGAAATTGTGGTACAATGAAATATTATGCAGCCATGAGGATAGACGAAGTAATCAAATTTTCCTATACATGGATTAACATGGAAACTATTATGCTGAGTGAAATAAGTCAAAAGGAGAGAGAGAGAGAGAGAGAGAGAGAGAGAGAGAGAGAGAGAGAGAATAGAATAACCCATTTATCAATGGGTTTTAAGAAAAATAAAAGACATTATTGTAATAATACCCAGATATGAGGGCTAAAAGGACTGGTTCTTGATATGAAGTTCACCTTAAGGAGGGCTGAGTGCAGTCAGAACACTAACAACTACATTGACAATGTTTATGAGTGAGAGAAGTAGAATGCCTATGTTCAATACAGGCAGGGGTGTGGGTGGAGGGATATGAGGTGAATTGATGGTGGAAATGTTGCACTGGTGAAGGAGGTGTTCTTTTTGTGACCAAAACCCAACTATAGTCATGTTTATAATCATGGTGTTTAAATAAAAACTTTTTTTCATTAAAAATAATAATAAAATAAAAATTTTTTAAATTATATAAAAGAACATCATAAAATTTTGTTTGTTTTTTTGGGGGATCACACCCAGCTGCTCTCAGGGGGTACTCTTTTTTTTTTTTTTTGGTTTTTGGGCCACACCCGGGCCCCTCAGGGGGTACTCTTAATTCTGTGCTCAGAAATTGCTCCTGGCAGGCTCAGGGGACCACATGGGATGCCAGGATTCGAACCTCTGAATTGGCTGCATGCAAGGCAAATGTCCTACTGCTGTTTTATCTCTCCAGTCCCATAAAATATTTTTTAGAAAGTCAGAAAGAAGACAGACATACAATAAGTTGACACTTTTTGTCAAAATTCAACCATAATCACAAGCTATCTATATTGCCACCCATAAGACAAGTGGTTGTTTTTCTCAGAAGCAGTGACAAGAAGCAGGAAATGTTCTTGGTGTTTATTATGATTGTTATGATTATTATTATTATTATTATTAAAGTTAGGTACTGGTCACATGCCTATGTTAGACTTCAGTAACTTTATATTTTCTGTATTATATTATCAATTACTGACTATGGTATTAGCTCCAGTATATTTAGCTTATGGTAAAAATATAATTAGTTCCAGTTGGAATCTTAATTTGAAACAAACATTCCCTTGCCACAAGAAAATCCTCTTGCTATGTTCTATTATTGATATTATACAGTTTCTAGAGTCTCTTGATGTTCTCATGCATTTTAACTAATTATCTGTGGAGTTTAATAAGACACTTTGAAAATCTATAAAGCCATAGCACAATATGACTCATAAAGCTTCACCACAATTATTCTGAAAATAGTCATCCAACAAATATTGCATCATATTCTGCAAAAACTATTGGTGGATCAATAGATAGCCTAGTGACTCTTGAAAATTTGTATACCTGCTATTCAAAAGGTCCACACAAGCCTTGCTGAGTGTACAGAGTCATGAGTAAGCATATATTTTCTAACAATAAATTTATAAATTAATTAATTAATACTTAACTGGTTGGTAAAATAATAAATGTTTTAATTATATTAGAAAGTCTTGTTCACATAAAATGCTTTGAATATTGAATATTGAATTTAGTTATTTACTAAAAAATAAAGCCTTTCTGATTCTACCTGTTTAGCATATGTTATATCCTACAACTATTAAAAATTGAATTAAAGAATAGAAATGCATGCATATTAAAATTTTATTTTATTGCTTACAATTTTATTTTTAATTAAATTATAAATTAAGGTATAGAAAATGTTATTACATTTTGAAACTAATTATTTTCAGGTAAGAGTGCTCGCATTGTTAGCCTCACTCCATTTATATCTGATAAACAAATATTTTCATCTTATCTCTACAAATACTCAAACTTCTAGCTTATTACATGTCTTAAAAGTATCTAAGAATAGGGTTAGATTGATAAAACAGCATGCAGGCAACCCAGGCTCAATCCCTGGCATACTATATTGTTCCCCAAGCACTGTCAGTGGTAATTTTTTAGTGCAGATCCAGGGAAAAAAGCCCTGAGCATCACTGTGTGTGGCTTAAAAGCAAAAACAAAAAGTTCAAGAACTTAAAAATATTGAAACCATATTAATAAAACTACACTTTTAGTCTTTCTTGAAAGCCAGATTTTATAGAAGCTTATTTCATATTATTAATATATATTAATCATAATAATTACACTTTGATAAACAAATCTAAACTATCAAATAAGGCCCAGGAAATAAATAACTAAAAGCTAATAAAATTGACATAATTGTCTAACATAATACCCTCAATTCCATCCAATTTGCAGGAAATTATTTCATTGTTTCTTATAGCAGCATAATATTCCATTGTGTGTATCTATATCATAACTTTTTATCTATAAATTTATCATTAAACAGTGTCCTAAGCACTGCAATAAACATAGGTGTGCATTATCTCTTCAGATAGATTTTTTTTTTTGGTTTTTCGGGCCACACTTGTTTGATGCTCAGGGGTTACTCCTGGCTAAGTGCTCAGAAGTTGCCCCTGGCTTGGGGGACCATGTGGGACGTCGGGGGATCAAACCGCGGTCCTTCCTTGGCTAGCGTTTGCAAGGCAG
The DNA here is from genome assembly GCA_004027635.1 of Crocidura indochinensis. Taxonomy (NCBI): domain Eukaryota; kingdom Metazoa; phylum Chordata; class Mammalia; order Eulipotyphla; family Soricidae; genus Crocidura; species Crocidura indochinensis. Next base: position 27 of record PVKC010043110.1, on the reverse strand, counting down.
ACACCTTACCTCTAGCACTACCTCGCC
>PVKC010043109.1:0-11830 GCA_004027635.1 Crocidura indochinensis | reverse complement strand
AAAAACAAAAAAAAAAAAAAAAAAAAAAAAAAAAAGTGTAAAGAGCCACACATGGCTCGCGAGCCTTTGCCGACAACTGGTAGTATCTCTTGTGCTCTTTCTTCCATTCTTCAAGATATGGATACTTTCGTATCTTCATATATTGGACGGAGCTTCCTATGTCTATCATAACAAATCACCACATAGCGTTTTAAAACAGGGGCTGGAGCAATATTAGAGCATTTGCCTTACATGCAACCCACTAGGTTGGCTCCCTGACACTTTACACAGTCACCAAGCCTTTCTAGAAGTGATTCCTAAGCACAGAGCCAGGAGTAAGTCCTGAGCATGGCTGGATGTGAACCCAAGATTTATAAAACAGCAGAAATATATTCTCAATACTGAGCATCCAGTGCAGGAAACCACAAAGGCAGTGTGTCTAGTTTCCTGAGGAGACTCTTGGGGGTGGGGGAGTTGGGGGTTGGGAGAATTGATTCATTCTTTTTTTTTTTTTTTTGGTTTTTGGGTTACACCCAGCAGCGCTTAGGAGTTACTCCTGGCTATCTGCTCAGAAATAGCTCCTGGCAGGCACGGGGGACCTTATGGGACTCCGGGATTCGAACCACCTTAGGTCCTGGATCGGCTGCTTGCTTGCAAGGCAAACACTGCTGTGCTATCTCTCCGGGCCAATTGATTATTTCTTGACTCTTCCAGTTGCTATGGATCTTATGTGTCCACATCAACTCCCATATCTGCTTCTATGGTCCCTTTGCGACTGTCTCCTCTTCTGGGTCCAATCTTCCTTTAACGGAAAGGACTCAATAAGGGAAAGCCCATCTGGATCATTCAGATCATGGCAAGACCCTGCTTAATCACTTCTTCATATAAACCTTTTCCTTAAAAGGGAAATCTGCAGGTTTCCAGGATTAGGGCCTGACAAGGCAAAGTTGGCCCCATTTAGGTTTACCACACATTTTATTCCAAAGTCCCACAACAAAGATCTATATTTTGCATTTCTGAAAAGGTCGGGGCAGCTAAGGAAATTCCTCTAAGAAGAAGGTGGAGGTCTCAAGCAGTGAGGGGTTCTCCACTCCATGAAACCAAGGGGGTCATAGCTATTCTCCCTCCCCAACACACACACACACACACACACACACACAAACACACACACACACACACCCCTCAATCAATCATATGTTGTCCCAGAATTCTTGCCTTTTGAGGTAGGGGGTATTTGGAAATTTGGAAATTTCAGGGTAGAGGTATCCAGAATGAGGACTGGTCTGGTTGGGCTTCTGAGGCCTCCTCACCAGGGAGGGGTCTTGCTGGGCATGAATTGGATTGATTTCCCTTCCTAAGCTCTGCCTACCTCTCCACCCATTTTCTGAACATTACATTTTTTGTTGTTTGTTTTTTATTTTGGTTTTTGGGCCACACCTGGTGGTGCTCAGAGAAGCCCAGGTCCATCCCAACTTGGCCACATGCAAGGCAAATGCCCTACTGCTGTACTATTGCTCCAGCCCCCAATTTTCTAACTAGTCTCCCAAACAAGCAGCCAGCCAGAGCATTCCTTTTCTGTTGATGTTTGACTGACTTGGTCTCTGTTGTTTTCACCAATAATGAATGCCACTTCCCCCACAGTTAGAAACCATGAGCTCTGAAGCTCTCTTTGATAAAGCTCAGGCATGCTTTTCCACTCACTGGAGGAGCTTAGGCAATGCAGGAAGGATGTCCCAGCAAGTCGGTTGGGGAACCCCCACATCCACTAAAAAACAGTTTTGTGCTATCAACCAAGATAGTGAGAACAGTCAGACAATTCACATTCTGAGCAACAGCATTTATCTTCCCCAGTGCCTATTATTGATTTGATAATTTCTCACATATGTGAGGTGGTAGTTCATTGTGGTTTTGATTTGCATTTCCCAAATAGTAATAATGAGATATTTTGGATTGTGGGATTAGTGGGGAGGTACACCCAGCAGTGCTCAGGGTTTACTCCTCAATCTGCACTTAGTGATCACTCCTGATGGGACTCGGGGGACTAGATAGGGTACCAGGGATTCAACATATGGGATACCAGCAATAGAATCCAGATTATCAACATGCAAAGCAACCACCCTACTCCCTATATTATAGTTCCTCCTCCTGATGAGAATTTTTTTTGCTTTTGGTTTTGGTTTTTGGGTCACACCCGGCAGTGCTCAGGGGTTACTCCTGGCTCCACGCTCAAAAATTGCCCCTGGCAGACACAGGGGACCATATAGGATGCTAGGATTCAAACAACCGTCCTGTCCTTCTGCATGAAAGGCAAACATCCTACCTCCATGCTATCTCTCCGGCCCCTGATGAAAATTTTTTATGTGCCATTTGGTGCCATCTGTCTGTCTACTTTGGAGAAATATCTGTTTTAAATAAAATATTCGGGAGCCGGGAGGTGGCGCAGGAGGTAAGGTGCCTGCTGCCTTGCCTAGGACGGACCACGGTTCGATCCCCCGGTTCCCATATGGTCCCCCGTGCCTGCCAGGAGCGACTTCTGAGTGCATAGCCAGGAGTAACCCCTGAGCGTCACTGGGTGTGGCCCAAAAACCAAAAATAAATAAATAAATAAATAAATAAAATAAAATAAAATATTCACCTCTCCTCCTTTGTCACTTTATGCCATACCAGATGGTGCTCAGGGCTTACTCTTGGTTCTATACTCAGGGATCATTTTTGGCATGGCCTAGGGGACCATATATAGTAACTGGGGTTGAACCCCAGTTGATCATGCACAAAACAAGTACTTTACCTTACTATCTTTCCAACCCTGAACATTTATTTTGTTTGTTTTTTTGGGTTACACCCTGCAGTGCTCAGGGATTACTCCTGGCAGGCTCAGGGGACCATGTGGGTTGCCAGGATTCGAACCACCAACCTTTTGCATGCATTATGAATTGGATATTTTGGTGGAAAGGTTTGGGCCACACTTGATGATATACAAGGAATATTCTCACCTATTTTGTTGATTTTTTTTGTTTTGTTTTGTTTTGTTTTTTGTTTTTGGGTCACACCAGGCAGTGCTCGGGTTACTCCTGGCTCTATGCTCAGAAATTGCTCCTGGCAGGCTCGGGGGACCATATGGGATGCCGGGATTCAAACCACGAACCTTCTGCATGCAAGGCAAATGCCTTACCTCCATGCTATCTCTCCAGCCTCTGATATTTTATTTATTTTCATGCCACCTGGTAGTGCTCAGGGTTTGCTCCTGGCTCTGGAGTACTCAGGAATATGCTCCTGGAAATACTCAGGGGACCATATGAGACCATATGAGATGCTGAGTATCGAACCCAGGTTGGTCACTTGCAAGACAAGTGCCCTAACCTCTATCCTCAATGCTCTATCCTTGTCTGGACTGGACATTTTCATTTTCTGTACAAAAGTTTTTTAGTCTGGAGAGACAGATGATTACTTTGCAATGATCAGGTTGGATTCCTGACAGCACATACAGATACTCCTCGATTAACGATCAAGTTCCGTTTCAACGACTTGATCCTTAAGTGAATTGGTCATTAAGTGAGGAACTGCATGTACTGTATACAGTAGTACAGTATATGCATAGTACTTGACAATACAGTATTCTGAATAAGTAAAATAACAAGAAACTGAAAACTTCCACTTGTTTTAATTTGCATAGGTTCTGTAATTTACACACAGTACTGCAATGTATTACAGATCATAAAGTTAGTAAAGTAAGTACATTAAAGCACCAAACACCACAGTACTGTACTGTAGAGTGTACAGGATGGAAAAAGGATATTTAAAATAAAATAAAATAACGGTGAAGAGATAGTCATAAGTGTGAGCCGTCGCTAAATAGGTAGGTCATTAAACGAGGAGTATCTGTATGTGGTCCCTCAAGCCCTGGAGAGATTGATCCTTGAGCACAGTCAATAGTAAGCCCTGAGCCCCTCTATGTGTGACCCCCAAACAAAAGTATTATTGGAATTTTGATTCAGACTGCATTGTTTACATATTGCTTTTTCTGAAATGGACATATTTACTATATCAAATCTGAATAATTGTTAATGGTCTATAAAAGAAAACTGTACATAAATATATAATGCAATTATATGTTAAATGATTGGCATACAAAATAATATAACTGAAGGAAATAATTCGCATATATAATATGTATTTCAGAGGTCAGGAGATAAGTCAATGGATTTAGCCTATGCTTTTCACACAGGAGCTCTGAGTTTGATTCCTGGCACCAGCACCATATGGTCCCTTAAGCACTGTTAGGAGTGATCCTCCAAGAACTGAGTTAGAAGTGCCCTTGAGCACTGCTGATATGGCCCCCAGACAAATGATATTTAAATTAACTAAGTAAAAATATGCACTTTGGCGTATACATACATAGAGACTAGCTAAGAAGACCCAATAAGGAGCTGGAGAGATAGGACAACAGGTAGACAAAGTGCTTGCCTTGTACACAGCTGACCTAGGTTTCCTCTGCTCCAGATATAGTCCCCAAGAGAGCAGAGCCATGAATAAGTCCTGTATACAGTCACAACAAAATCCCCACAAAAAAACAAAGACCCCATAAATTTGCAACATTGCACTTTTTCTGTTCTTTTTTTTTTCTTTTCTTTTTTTTGGTCACACCGGCAGCACTCAGGGGTTCCTCCTGACTCTAAGCTTAGAAATCGATTCTGGCAGGCACAGGGGCCATATGGGATGCCGGGATTTGAACCACTGTCCTTCTGCATGCAAGGTAAATACCCTACCTCGATGCTATCTCTCTGGCCCCAACGTTGCATTTTCATAAACAATTTATTGAGAAATTGCCCCATTGGGTGAAAGATCACAGCCTGAGAGATAGTACAGCAAGTAAGGTGTTTGTTTGCCTTGCACATGGCCAATCTGGGTTTGATCCTTGACATTCCAAAAGATCCCTAGAGCACCACCAGGAGTAAGTTCTTGGCACTGCAGAATGTGGCCCCAAAAGAAAAAAGAGAGCACAGAATCAGGTGTTGCACTGATTTTATGTCTTCCTGAAGATCAGAAGCCAGAAGTGCTGATACCTACTGAAGAAGAGAACCTAAAATGTCTTAACCGAGGAAGGAAGCAATGGGAGGAGAGGAAGCTTTTTACTTAGTTATATACACTTTGTATCTTCAACAATTTTAACATGTGACTCAATTGTTAAAATGGGGGCAGTAGGGCCTGGAGAGATAGCACAGCGGCCTTTGCCTTGCAAGCAGCCGTTCCAGGACCAAAGGTGGTTGGTTCGAATCCCAGTGTCCCATATGGTCCCCCGTACCAGCCAGGAGCTATTTTTGAGCACTGCCGGGTGTGGCCCAAAAACAAACAAACAAAAAAATGGGGGGCAGTAAAGGAAAGTAAGTGATTTCAGACATATCCTGCACCCCCTGTGGGCCCTGAAGCAGAAAAAAAATCAGGAAGGGAAGGGCTGAGCCAGCTGGAGAGTCCCAGGGAGGAAGGTGCCGCCACTATTTGCAGTCAGGTAAGGTCCTTGGAAAGAATTTGACAATTAATGATGGTGTGATCATGTGGTGCTCCTTAGACTTTATTTCTAGCTTCTCAGTGTTGTAATACTAACTGAACATGTGGGTAGAAGCCTTTACCTGTGGCACCCTGGTGTCTCACCGAAGCACTTTGGGATTCGCTGGTATGGAGCCTTCACTGGAAGAGCTATTCTTTTTCATTTAATCAACTACCAAGGCCTGACCACAAAGTTAAACAGAATGCTTTTTTATCTGGCCAAATTTCAATATGGTGGGGTTGTTATATATTTGTCATTCATAGCACCTGTTAAGCACAATAAACAAGATATTGTATGCCAAGCATACATTTCAGAACTGAATGAATTGTTGGAGAGATAGTACAGAAGTTAAGGCACTTTCCTTGCATGTGGACAATCCCTGTTTGATACCAGGAACCACCTGAGGCCCCCCCGAGAGTGTCACGAGTGATCCCTGAGCACAGAAGTTGGGGAAACCCTGAGTGCTGACAGGTGTGGCCACAAAACAAAAACAAACAAAAAAGAAAAAATAACTGAAGGAATTAACATAGAGTCATGAGGCCTGTGGTCAGCAATCAGAGGACTCTGACAATCTGATGGTGGAGGCTTAATTGCAAAATTTGAGAGCCAGAAGCACCACTGTGGAAGTTTTAGTTTGAGTGCAAATCTGAAGGAAACTGCTATCTCAGCTGGAAGTAAATCATGCAGCTATTTCTGTCTTTTTATTATGTACAGATCTCCAAATGATTAGATGCAGACCTTATCATATTAGGGAGGGCAGAGTGCTTCACTCAATCTACCAATTCAACCATGCCCAGGATAAAAATCTAAAATCTCAGAGATGCTGAAGGGAAAGGATAAAAGGTAGAATGCTTGCTGTGCATGTGGCCAATCCAGGTTCAACCCCCAAAACCTTGGTCTCTGAGTACACCAAGGATTCTGCCTAAGCACAGATTCAGAGTAGTCCTTGATCACTACCCAGATGTGACCCAAATCTAACCCGATCTAAATCTAAAATCTTACATAAGAGGGGGATTTGGGGAAATTGATTTTCTTAAAAACAAAGATTCCGGGGGGCCGGGAGATAGCATGGAGGTAAGGCATTTGCCTTTCATGCAAAAGATCATCGGTTCGAATCCCGGTGCCCCATATGGTCCCCCGTGCCTGCCAGGAGCAATTTCTGAGCATGGAGCCAGGAGTAACCCCTGAGTACTGCCGGGTGTGACCCAAAAACCACAAAAAAAAAAAAAAAAAAAAAAAGATTCCTGGGTCAGAAAGATAGTACATATTCAGGTTCTTACATGCAGTGGACCCAGGTTAGATTCTTGGGTACCACCAGAAATAATCCTAAATACAGAACCAGGAGTAAGCTCTGAATATCTGAATTCCTCTGGGTATCTTTCCCTTTTGTTTTAAATGAGATTTTTTTTTTTTTTTGGGTAATACCTGGTGCCCCTCAGGGATTACTCCTGGCTCTGCTCTCAGAAGTTGCTCCAGGCAAGTTAGGTGGACCATATGTGAAGCCTGGAACCAAACCAGGGTCCGTCTTAGATTGGCTATGTGCAAGGCAAACACCCTACTGTTGTGCTATTTAGAGCTCTCGGGCCCTAAATGAGTAAGTATTCTTGATCTGTACGTGCATGCGTGCGTGTGTGCGTGTGCGTGTGTGTGTGTGTACGTGTGCGTGTGTGTATTTATTTATTTACTTTGGGTCTGGGTTTGGTTTTTTTGTTTGTTTGTTTTCTTTTTTTTTTCTTTTTTGGTTTTTGGGCCACACCCAGTGACGCTCAGGGGTTACTCCTGGCTGTGCGTTCAGAAATTGCTCCTGGCTTGGGGGACCATATGGGATGTGGGGGGATCGAACGGCAGTCCGTCCCAGGTTAGTGTGCTTAAGGCAAGCAAGCACCCTACTGCTTGCACCACCGCTACAGCCCCAGTTATTTATTTATTTATTTATTTATTTATTTAATTTTTTATTGTTTTTTTGGGGGGTCACACCAGGCAGCACTCAGGGGTTACTTCTGGCTCCATGCTCAGAAATCGCTCCTGGCAGGCTCAGGGATCATATGGGAAGCCTGGATTAGAACCAATGACCTGCATGCAAGGCAAATGCCTTACCTCCATGCTATCTCTCTGGTCCCTTAATTTTTTTTTTTGGTTTTTGGGCCACACCCGGTGATGCTCGGGCTACTCCTGGCTATTCGCTCAGAAGTCGCTCCTGGCAGGCACGGGGGACCATATGGGGAACCGGGGGATCAAACCGTGGTCCATCCTAGGTTAGTGCAGGCAAGGCAGGCACCTTACCTCCATCGCCACCACCCGGCCCCCCTCTGGTCCCTTATTTTATAATAAAATTATGTTTTAAAGAATTGCCCCCAGATCCCAGTCTGCAAAGCTGTAACTCAGTGGTAGAGCATGCAATGTGCAGGTCTGAGGTTCTGGGTTAGAGGCCAGTACAAAATAAGATGGAAGTTCTCCAAAGGTTTTTTCATTTGTTTATAGTCAAAATAGAGCTACAGAAAAATCGGACAATATGAGTTTAACACCTAATTTGAAATATGTTAGATTTAGAATATAAAACTGGCACATAGGGGTCATTTTCAATAGGAAGAAGGGAAATGGAAGCTTGTGTGGAATTCAAGCATTCATCTGCCACGGGGCAGAAACTGTCCTGAATGCACAGCCACAGGGCACACCCCACTCACCTGCAACTCATAATCATTTCACAAGCTTGTTGGTCAGACTCCAAATGACAAAGGACAGTGCTCGATTGTCAGTGTTCAAGATGAGTCATACTTAACTGCTTACTAATTTCTCTTCTTCCTTGAACTTGCTACCTTCCTGTTCCTGAAAACTGGAGGTTTTGTTACTTTAAATTAAAAAAAAAAATCAAGCCACAAGTGTGATCTTTTCCTTATTGCAGAAGGACAAGAATTCTCTCTTTTGTCCTTTTCCTGTATGTGTGTATGTTCTTTGTTTCTCTGGGGGGCTTACCCTTGGCTCTGTACTCAGGGAATCCTATGCAGTGCCAGGGATTGAATGGTTATTCTAATTTTTGTGGAGGATGGCATTCTAGTTTCCCATTTTCAATTCTTACAAATAGTATGGAGTATAGTTTTCAGATTCAAGCTTGGTTTTCAGTAGGAAATTAGATATTTAATTAAAAAATGATGGCTTGTGGGAAATCACAGAAACAATTGAACATTCCACAGATTTCTCTGCAAATTTCTCTGGGAGCCCGCAAATGGCACCCAGGGTTGGCAGGCATAAAGAGAGGGAGAAGAAAAGGAGCAAGGACAGAAAATTCTCTACAGTTCTGCCAGTACTAAGACACTTCTTTGCCTTTCAACTCATTTGGACTAAATCAGCAGCTCTTCAAAGCATCTATGGGGAGCTTTTTTGCACTCATGTAGGGACTCTGTGTAGGATTTACTGCTCTTTGGCCAATGGACCAAAAGAGAGGTGAAAGGTCAGCATCCAGTAAAGCCCTGCAGGTTGTTCTCATTTTCTCATGGCTCCGAATAAACAGGTTCATAAAAGTGAAGAAACACTTCTGCAGAATCCATGAAGGCTTGAGCAGGAGGGACCAAAAGGGCACATCTAGTCCAATTTATTATACAGCAAAGCTGGCTGAAGACTCACAGTCTCACGTGAATCATGAATTGAGCTGGGCCACCAATTAGATTAGAACTTCAGCTTTAGCATTAAGTATTTTTGCTTGTTTGTTTTACCAGGCTTTTAGGAAGTGTTTGTTGTTTTCCACACCTGAAGCATTTTCACCCACCAGTAAAAAGTAAAACATTATCAGAGGACGTGGATAGCAAAGGAGGCTTCCAACTCCTATGCTGGAGCTGTGGAACAGGGAGCTGGGGATTTGCAAAGGTCAATTAAAGAATTAGTACAGGGGCTGGAGAGATAGTACAGCAGGTGGGTGCTTACTTTGTGCACTATCTCTGGCATTCCATAGGGTTCTTTGAACACCACCAGGAGTGATTCCTGAGCACAGAGCCAGGAGTAACCCCTGAACATTGCTGGGTGTGGTTCCCAAACACAGCAAGAACAACAACAACAACAAATTATGACGTAAAAAAAAGGTTTGGGCCCAGAGAGATAGCATGGAGGTAAGGCGTTTGCCTTGTGTGCAGAAGGTCGATGGTTTGAATCCTGGCATCCCATATGGTCCCCGAGCCTGCCAGGAGCGATTTCTGAGCATAAAGCCAGGAATAGTAACCCCTGAGTGCTGCAGGGTGTGACCCCCCCCCCCAAATAGTTTAACGATACTGGAGGGATAGCACACCTGGTAGGGTGTTTGCCTTGCACATGGCCAACCTGGGTACAGTCCCTGGCAATCCATATGTCCCTGACTCTGCCAGGAGTGATTTCTGAGCACAGAGCCAGGAGTAACTCTTGAGCACCACCAGGTGTGGCCCACCCCAAAAAACCAACCAAACAAGCAAAAAAAAAAAAAGAATTAGGACATTGTTACACATGTGTAGTAATGAGCATGTATATGTGTTCACAATGCATTCAATGCAAATAAGACAACTGCACTGTTATGATATACTTTCATAAATTTTATGCTCATATGAAGATCTGGTAAGAATATTAACACTATTTTATAATTTTATGAAAATTTGTTTTGTTTTGTTTTTGGGTCACACCCGGCAGTGCACAGGGGTTACTTCTGCTCTATGCTCAGATATCCCTCTTGGCAGGCTTGGAGGATGATATGGGATGCTGGGAATCGAACCATCATCCCTCTGCATGCAAGGCAAATACCCCATCTCTATGCCACCTCTTCGGCCCCTGAAATTTTTATATTTATAAATTTATAAAAAAAAAACATATATAGGGGCGGGGCTGGAGAGATAGCATGGAGGTAAGGCGTTTGCCTTTCATGCATAAGGTTATTGGTTCAAATCCCGGCGTCCCATATGGTCCCCCGTGCTTGCCAGGAGCAATTTCTGAGCACTACCAGGTGTGACCCAAAAAACAAAAAGAAAACAAACAAACAAACAAACAAGCAAAAAAACCCCCAAAAAACCAACTTATATAGAGGGGAGGTGAGATAGCATGGAGGTGATGCATTTGCCTCCGATGCAGAAGGACGGTGGTTCGAATCCCAACATCCCATATGGTCCCCCGTGCCTGCCAGGGGTGATTTCTGAGTGTAAAGCCAGGAGTAACCCCTGAGCACTGCCAGGTGTGACCCCAAAACAAAACAAAACAAACAAAAAAAACTTATATAGAGAGAGATAGTCCAGTGGGTAAGGAACTTTCCTTGAACCCAGCTAGCCTGGGTTCTATCCCTAGCACCTCAAACGGATCCTCCAAGTCCACCAGGAGTAATCCCTGTGTAAGCTCTGAGCACAGTTATATGTGGCTAAAAAAAAAACCAGGCTGCTAGTTTTTGTCTTATTTTGTATTTTTTTTTGGTTTGTTTTAATGCCAACAGTGCTCAGGGACTTATTCCTGGCTCTCTGCTTAGGGATCACTGCTGGTGGGGTTTGGGAACATATGAGGTCCTTGGAATTGAATGATCCTTGCAAGATAAGTGCTTTACCTGCTACACCATCTTTCTGGCCCTTACTCTCAGATTATTATTGAGCCATACTACTATTATTGGTCTCATCCAACTTTCAGTTTATTTGTTGTCTGACAATACTCCTTAGTAATGTTACTGTGCTAATCAATAACTTGGCTAAGAATCATGGCTGGGGCCTCCAGATCTCCTGAACAAAGCTTGGAAGGTGCTCCCCCCACCCTTCCCAAAGGAAAGGAAGAAAATAGGTGTTGTCAAGGTTCCACTTGAGCCCAATCAGAGCCAATAAAACAAAACATAGCAACTTTTCCTTGAGAAAGGTGGTCACAGTTTCAAAACTTCCAGCCTTAGACCAGTCCATTTGAGCTATTGCTCATCCCAGAGAGTCTTAAACTCTCAGGTTTCTACCCCTAAAACGACAACAATGTGGGACCAGAGAGATAGCGTGGAGGTAAGGCATTTGCCTTGCGTGCAGAAGGTCGGTGGTTCAAATACCTGCTTCCCATATGGTCCCTCGAGTCTGCCAGGAGCAATTTCTGAGCATAGAGCCAGGAGTAACCTCTGAGCACTGTTGGATGTGACCCAAAACCCCAGCCCCCCAAAAAAAGATGTGAAGAGGTGATTTCCACTTTTTTGAAAAACATTTCTCTTCCTTTTTTCTTTTTTCTTCTTCTTCCTTCCTTCCCTCCTTCCTTCCTTTCTTTCCTCTCACTTTCTTTTTCTTCTTTCTCTTTTTTCTCTTTCTTCTTTCTTTCCTTCCTTTCTTTTTCTTTTTTTTTTTTTTT
>PVKC010043108.1:0-11833 GCA_004027635.1 Crocidura indochinensis | reverse complement strand
ACACACACACACACCCTTTTTTGGGGGGGAGTTGGTCTACACCCAGTGATGCTCAGTGTTTATCCTTGCACTGTGATCAGAAATCATTCCTGTCAAGGTTTAAGTTTGTGGGGACCATATGGAATGCCAGGACTCAAACCTGGGTTGGCCACATGCAAGGCAATCGTCACAACTCCTGTATTCTGTCTCCTGCTCTATTTCCTTCTTTTTTCACAAAGGCCAGTTTGGAGCCTGAAGCCACTTCCAGTGATTCCAGGGCCATACCAAGCAGTGCTCAGGAACCTGAGGAGCTGGGGATAGAAGTTGGCTTCTCTCAAGACATTTTCCATCACAAGCAGGTCACGGGGGAAGGTTTCTCATATTCTACCTCACTCCTGGATCCTTCAGCATAGGCTCATTCCTGTTGTTCTACTATATGGAATTCCCCCAGGGCTTCTGGGACTTGTAGGACTTCTAATCCAAGGTCCAGAAAGGCACATGCATTTCCCAGGCATGGGGCTGATGGCAGAGCAGGGACCTTTGTTTGGGGCCCTGTGCCTTTCACACAGATGAAAAATAAGGCCTTTGGTTCCCTCAGTCAGGTATTGAGAAGCACCACCTGCAGCCCAAGCCCCTGACCAGAGTATTGCAAACAGCACACTTTCTCAAAAACCATTTCACCACTACTGCCAACAGGCCCTAGTCAAGAGTCTGGCAGCAGCTCTTACTGATCACCCATTCTACAATAGAATCTGCCAGAAGCCTCTTATGGATCCTCAGAGACTTGCCTACAAAATTCACCTTTAACAGCTCAGTTCAGCATCTTGGCTCCCTGTCCCCATCTGGATACCTCAATGAACACTCCTGGAAGTCCATGCTTGAGATACAGTGGCTAAGCTATGGTTCCTGTTTTTTGTTTGTTTTTGGTTTGGGAGCCACATCTGGCACCGTTCAGGGGACCATATGGGATACCAGGATTTGAACCAGGTCCATCCTGGATCTGTTGTGTGCAAATAAATGCCCTACTGCTGTGCTATCTCTCTGGCCCCTAAGCTGTGGTTTCTGAACCCTGGTTTCTTCACTAGTGAACTAAAACAATTATGTCAGTGTGACAAGCTGTGTAAATTAAGCCACATCCAAGGCCTGAAGAGAGATAACAAAAAGGTACGGCATTTGCCTGGCATGCAGTTATCCAAGGTTTGATCTCTGGCATCCAATATGATTCCCCAAGCATCACCAGGAATAATTTCTGAGTGCAGAGTCAGAAGAAATCCATGAATACGAATGGCTGTGGTCCCCAATCCCCACCCCCCAATAAAATAAAACACAACAATGAGCTACCAGTGGTACATGCTGCTATCACCATGTTAAAGCAGGGTGTTCATGCAGAGAAGATGGACAATTACGGGGCATCTTTGACTGGACTTGGCACAAAAATCTGACATGAGCATAGTGCCTGCTTGGGCAGCCAGCCTGGAAGGGAGAATACAAGGTTTGCTTCCTTCAAATCCCACTTGGCTTTTCCAATCCCGGTTCAGCCTGGAGACTATGGCCTTCCTTCTGAAAGACTTCACTTGAGGCTTGAGAGCACTGCCTGGGAAATAAGACTTAGAAAGCGCTCCCAAAAGCTGCCCTCGCTTCCAGACATGACTGATGTCATGCTCTATTATGGGTGACAACAGCCCAGCTCGTATTCATCGTCACAGGCCTGTTGTGTCCAATGTGCAGGGCAGGACTCTGCCAGGTGCAGCATGCCTTGACTGCTGGCATCTTTCACCATTCTGAATGACCCAGTGAGCCCCAGAATAGAAAGATGTGACTAATGGCTCATTCATGGTGTCCAGAGCGACAGGTGGCATATCAGGTGACGGCCTTGGGAGCCAAGAAGCCCAGTCAGTGGGGAGACAAGAATAGTACGAAACTGAACGGGGAGTGCCCTGAGTTCAGCTCCGGTCAGTGTGGGCCAGGTGGCCACCACTGTGGTGCCCACATGGGGAGAGGGACAAGGGAAGGGATGGGAGCTGTTTGAGAGCAACAACTAAGACCCGGGGTTTAGGGGTATCAGGCAAGGCAGACAAGAGCTGTTCATGTGAGGGACTTTTATGGTGATCCAGCTGGGTCTGGATAATCCAGGCACTGCTGCCTGCTGGTGTTTCTGGACAAAGGGACAGTGCCAAACTGGAGCTTGACAAGAGGCTGTACTTGGCACAAAGAGGGTCTCACATCCACCCAGACAAAGTGCAGAGGAGCTATGCCTGGGCCCTGGCTGGGATCCAGGAGCATATATGTCCTCGGGAAATTCACCCTAGGAGCTGGGGAAAGCTCAGGCCCAGCATGATCCCTAGTCTGATTCCTGGCCCCACACTGTCCCCACTTCTCCCCACAAAAGAGCTGAGTGAGGCCCCCATGAGAATGGTATGGCCAAGGACATTGAACTTGCCATTCGATAAGGAGGCACGTTATTTTATTTTATTATTTTTTTTGGGGGGCTACACCTGGCAGCTCTCAGGGGCTACTCCTGGCTCTGTGCTCAGAAGTCATTCCTGGCAGGCTTGGGGACTACATGGGGTGCCAGGGATCAAACCTGATGAGGACTGAACCCGGTCTGTCCCAGGTCGATCACATGCAAGGCAAACACCCCACCACTACACTGTGCTACTGCTCTGGCCCCAAGGAAACGTTTTTGCTTTTTTTTTTTCCTTTGGTTTTTGGGTCACACCTGGCAGCACTCGGGTTACTCCTGGCTTCACGTTCAGAAATCACTCCTGGCAGGCTTGGGGGACCATATGGGATGCTGGGATTTGAAACACTGTCCTTCTGCAAGCAAGGCAGACACCCTACCTCTATGCTATCTCTCTCGCCTGGAAGCACGCCTTTTAATTATGTATCTATTTTTTTTTCTTTCGGGTCACACCTGGCAGCTCTCAGAGGTCACTCCAGGCTCTTCACTCAGAAGTAGCTCCTGGTAGGCTCAGGGGACCATATGGGATGCCAGAAATCAAACTGGAGACTGCAAAGCAAACGCCCTACCACTGCACTAGCCCTAGCATTCTGGCCCCAAGGAGGCATATTTTTAGCAGAGCCGCTTCCCAGGTGAGCAGATGGGCAGTGAGTCTAGATGGGGGTCTGAGGAGGGGTTATGGGCCCTCAAGGGCTTGATCTCTGAGATCTGAGACATCTGCTTTCTGTGACTTACAACAATACACATGGGGGACACCAGACAAGATTCCTGGTGATCTTGAGCTGAAGTTTTTTTTTTTTCTCTCTCTGAGGATTGGCCTCAGCAGGTAGAAAAGACAGGAGAAGTATGTTGGCACAAATGAGGATACAGGTGTGCCTGACCAGTCAGGGTTTGATAGCTTTCCCTGTGAAAGTTGGACATGACAGTGTCCCCAAACCAAAGGCCCAGCCTTAGAACTGAGGTGGATAGAGATTAAATCCGAACCCTTTGCAGTCAGCCCCCAATTCACTCATGGACAAGATAGATTTGCAGGTGAGAAATTATAATTGCCTGGAAAATTCATAGCATTGCACAATCCCAGGACCTCTGAGAACTCCACAGGTTAAAGGTTAGGGAGGTCTGACCTACGTGTCAGGGAGAAAACTGGGGTCAGCCATGTGCCAGACAAGTGTCTTCTTTTTTGGGTTTTTGGGCCACACCCGGCGGTGCTCAGGGGACAATCCTGGCTGTCTGCTTGGAAACAGCTCCTGGCAGGCACGGGGGACCATATGGGACACCGGGATTCGAACCAACCACCTTTGGTCCTGGATCGGCTGCTTGCAAGGCAAACGCCGCTGTGCTATCTCTCCGGGCCTCCAGACAAGTGTCTTGAAAGCATCTCACCCCCTGTAGGATTTCTCCTGCCCCTACCCTTGAACCTTAAATTTCAGTTCTACTAAATGTTCTTAGTGAGAGAAACAAAAGCTCAGAGAATTGCTCAGCCGCACATAGCAAATCCAGTTCCCATTGCTGGGAGCACTCAGACCTCCCAGCGCTTCAGCTCCTAAAACCAGAGGCTGCAGCAGTATCCAGTCTCCTAAGTAGTAGGTATAAGTCACACCCACATGCACATTTCCACAAGCCTTAGAAGCCACAGAGACCAAGACCAAGATGGAATTTCTCCCGAAGGCAGCACTGGCCTAGAACTACTCTCACACAGAATCTGAGCCCCACCACCGAGTGCGATGGAAGGGAAAACTCTACCGTGATAAGTTTCAGCTCTGTGTGTTGTTGCTCGGCTAGGATGTTTTTTCGAGCAAACTGCCCACCTCCTCTTCCCTAGGTGTCAGCTTCCTTGCTCACAAAGAGACCTGTGACATCATCATGCATCACTTAACTTTCAGGACAGCCACCCCTCTGGAAAAGTTGGATGGCACAGGGTGTCTGAAATGGGCAGGGCTGACTCATGATCAGGACTGTGAGATTTTTTGGGTTTGTGGGGCCCATGAGCCACTTGTGCAATATGCCAGGGTTCTAATAAGGAAGGAAGGGTCACATGTACACAACTGTGGCCTTAGAGAAAGGTGATTCCCACAGAAATGCTTTGGGGATACCTTCCCATCCCAGACTCCTTAGCCTTTACAGGCCCTGATCAGAGTTTCTTGGGATCCATGAGACAGATAAGCAATGACTGAATGCTTCATAATCTACTGTCCTTCAAAAAACTTTAATGGTTTTTGGGTCACACCTGGCAGCGTTCCTGGTTCTGTGCCCAGAAATTGAAGTCGCTCCTGGCAGGCACAGGGGACAATATGGGATGCCAAAATTTGAACCACCATCCATCCTGGACCGTCTGCTTGCAATGCAAATGCCCTACCACTGTGCTATCTCTTTGGACCCCCTTCGAAAAAACTGACCAACAAGGAATGCTGAGAAACTGTAGTACTGTGAGGGCAGGGGTATAGGGCCAGTTTTGTCACAGAAGTGACAAAAGTCTCTGGGCAAGTCACTTATAAGTCTTTTTCTTTCGTAAGGTAGGGAATCACAAGATTCTCCTTGCATGTAAAACCCAGATTATCAAAGCTGCCTGATTTACTGCACTGACTTGGAGGCATATGGGACAGGCAGTTAACATCTCATCTCTTTTGATTTGTTTTGTTTTTTTGGTCCACACCCAGTGTAGCTCAGGCATTACTCATATTTTTGTGCTTAGAAATCACTCCTGGGGGGCCGGGCGGTGTCGCTGGAGGTAAGGTGCCTTCCTTGCCTGCGCTAGCCTAGGACGGACTGTGGTTCTATCCCCCGGTTTTCCATATGGTCTCCCAAGCCAGGAGTGACTTCTGAGCGCATAGCCAGGAGTAACCCCTGAGTATCACTGGGTGTGGCCAAAAAAACCAAAAAAAAAAAAAAAAAAAAAAAAAAAAAAAAAAAAAAAGAAATCACTCCTGGCAGGCTCTGGGGACCATAAGGGATATCAGGTCAGCTGCATGCAAGGCAAACGCCCTACTCGCTATGCTATCGCTCTGACCCCTAACATCCCATTTCTTTTCTTCTTTTTTTCTTTTGGTTTTTGAGCCACATCCTGTGACACTCAGGAGTTAGTTACTCTTGGCTATGCACTCAGAAATCGCTCCTGGTTTGGGAGAACATAGGAACCGAGGTCCGTCCTAGGCTACTGGCTAGTGTCACCGCTCTGGTCCCCTAACTTCCCATTTCTTTTTTTTTTTTGGTTTTTGGGTCACACCCGGCAGTGCTCAGGGGTTACTCCTGGCTCCATGCTCAGAAATTGCTCCTGGCAGGCACGGGGGACCATATGGGGCACCAGGATTTGAACTGATGATCTTTTGCATGAAAGGCAAACACCTCACCCCCATGCTATCTCCCAGGCCCCATCTGCTTATTTTTAATTGTAAAATCCACATAGGCAGTCCATTTTTTCTATTGTTTTTCCTATTTTATAGTTCATGAGGCTATAGTCACTGTCACTGCAGGTCTATGAGCCTAAGACCCTGACATAATTCCTCAACACGCTGCTCTAAGGGGTTGGGCTGGCTCTCTTTACTTTTCTCGGCCACAGTTTTCTCCACTAAGAAATGGGAAGTTAATGGGGCCCGGGAGATAGCATGGAGGTAAGGCGTTTGCCTTTCATGCAAAAGGTCATCAGTTCGAATCCCGGTGCCCCATATGGTCCCCCGTGCCTGCCAGGAGCAATTTCTGAGCATGGAGCCAGGAGTAACCCCTGAGCACTGCCGGGTGTGACCCAAAAACCAAAAAAAAAAAAGAAATGGGAAGTTAGGGGACCAGAGCGGTGACACTAGCCAGTAGCCTAGGACGGACCTCGGTTCCTATGTTCTCCCAAACCAGGAGCGATTTCTGAGTGCATAGCCAAGAGTAACTAACTCCTGAGTGTCACAGGATGTGGCTCAAAAACCAAAAGAAAAAAAGAAGAAAAGAAATGGGATGTTAGGGGTCAGAGCGATAGCATAGCGAGTAGGGCGTTTGCCTTGCATGCAGCTGACCTGATATCCCTTATGGTCCCCAGAGCCTGCCAGGAGTGATTTCTTTTTTTTTTTTTTTTTTTTTTTTTTTTTTTTTTTTTGGTTTTTTTGGCCACACCCAGTGATACTCAGGGGTTACTCCTGGCTATGCGCTCAGAAGTCACTCCTGGCTTGGGAGACCATATGGAAAACCGGGGGATAGAACCACAGTCCGTCCTAGGCTAGCGCAGGCAAGGAAGGCACCTTACCTCCAGCGACACCGCCCGGCCCCCCAGGAGTGATTTCTAAGCACAAAAATATGAGTAATGCCTGAGCTACACTGGGTGTGGACCAAAAAAACAAAACAAATCAAAAGAGATGAGATGTTAACTGCCTGTCCCATATGCCTCCAAGTCAGTGCAGTAAATCAGGCAGCTTTGATAATCTGGGTTTTACATGCAAGGAGAATCTTGTGATTCCCTACCTTACGAAAGAAAAAGACTTATAAGTGACTTGCCCAGAGACTTTTGTCACTTCTGTGACAAAACTGGCCCTATACCCCTGCCCTCACAGTACTACAGTTTCTCAGCATTCCTTGTTGGTCAGTTTTTTCGAAGGGGGTCCAAAGAGATAGCACAGTGGTAGGGCGTTTGCATTGCAAGCAGACGGTCCAGGATGGATGGTGGTTCAAATTTTGGCATCCCATATTGTCCCCTGTGCCTGCCAGGAGCGACTTCAATTTCTGGGCACAGAACCAGGAACGCTGCCAGGTGTGACCCAAAAACCATTAAAGTTTTTTGAAGGACAGTAGATTATGAAGCATTCAGTCATTGCTTATCTGTCTCATGGATCCCAAGAAACTCTGATCAGGGCCTGTAAAGGCTAAGGAGTCTGGGATGGGAAGGTATCCCCAAAGCATTTCTGTGGGAATCACCTTTCTCTAAGGCCACAGTTGTGTACATGTGACCCTTCCTTCCTTATTAGAACCCTGGCATATTGCACAAGTGGCTCATGGGCCCCACAAACCCAAAAAATCTCACAGTCCTGATCATGAGTCAGCCCTGCCCATTTCAGACACCCTGTGCCATCCAACTTTTCCAGAGGGGTGGCTGTCCTGAAAGTTAAGTGATGCATGATGATGTCACAGGTCTCTTTGTGAGCAAGGAAGCTGACACCTAGGGAAGAGGAGGTGGGCAGTTTGCTCGAAAAAACATCCTAGCCGAGCAACAACACACAGAGCTGAAACTTATCACGGTAGAGTTTTCCCTTCCATCGCACTCGGTGGTGGGGCTCAGATTCTGTGTGAGAGTAGTTCTAGGCCAGTGCTGCCTTCGGGAGAAATTCCATCTTGGTCTTGGTCTCTGTGGCTTCTAAGGCTTGTGGAAATGTGCATGTGGGTGTGACTTATACCTACTACTTAGGAGACTGGATACTGCTGCAGCCTCTGGTTTTAGGAGCTGAAGCGCTGGGAGGTCTGAGTGCTCCCAGCAATGGGAACTGGATTTGCTATGTGCGGCTGAGCAATTCTCTGAGCTTTTGTTTCTCTCACTAAGAACATTTAGTAGAACTGAAATTTAAGGTTCAAGGGTAGGGGCAGGAGAAATCCTACAGGGGGTGAGATGCTTTCAAGACACTTGTCTGGAGGCCCGGAGAGATAGCACAGCGGCGTTTGCCTTGCAAGCAGCCGATCCAGGACCAAAGGTGGTTGGTTCGAATCCCGGTGTCCCATATGGTCCCCCGTGCCTGCCAGGAGCTGTTTCCAAGCAGACAGCCAGGATTGTCCCCTGAGCACCGCCGGGTGTGGCCCAAAAACCCAAAAAAGAAGACACTTGTCTGGCACATGGCTGACCCCAGTTTTCTCCCTGACACGTAGGTCAGACCTCCCTAACCTTTAACCTGTGGAGTTCTCAGAGGTCCTGGGATTGTGCAATGCTATGAATTTTCCAGGCAATTATAATTTCTCACCTGCAAATCTATCTTGTCCATGAGTGAATTGGGGGCTGACTGCAAAGGGTTCGGATTTAATCTCTATCCACCTCAGTTCTAAGGCTGGGCCTTTGGTTTGGGGACACTGTCATGTCCAACTTTCACAGGGAAAGCTATCAAACCCTGACTGGTCAGGCACACCTGTATCCTCATTTGTGCCAACATACTTCTCCTGTCTTTTCTACCTGCTGAGGCCAATCCTCAGAGAGAGAAAAAAAAAAAACTTCAGCTCAAGATCACCAGGAATCTTGTCTGGTGTCCCCCATGTGTATTGTTGTAAGTCACAGAAAGCAGATGTCTCAGATCTCAGAGATCAAGCCCTTGAGGGCCCATAACCCCTCCTCAGACCCCCATCTAGACTCACTGCCCATCTGCTCACCTGGGAAGCGGCTCTGCTAAAAATATGCCTCCTTGGGGCCAGAATGCTAGGGCTAGTGCAGTGGTAGGGCGTTTGCTTTGCAGTCTCCAGTTTGATTTCTGGCATCCCATATGGTCCCCTGAGCCTACCAGGAGCTACTTCTGAGTGAAGAGCCTGGAGTGACCTCTGAGAGCTGCCAGGTGTGACCCGAAAGAAAAAAAAATAGATACATAATTAAAAGGCGTGCTTCCAGGCGAGAGAGATAGCATAGAGGTAGGGTGTCTGCCTTGCTTGCAGAAGGACAGTGTTTCAAATCCCAGCATCCCATATGGTCCCCCAAGCCTGCCAGGAGTGATTTCTGAACGTGAAGCCAGGAGTAACCCGAGTGCTGCCAGGTGTGACCCAAAAACCAAAGGAAAAAAAAAAAGCAAAAACGTTTCCTTGGGGCCAGAGCAGTAGCACAGTGTAGTGGTGGGGTGTTTGCCTTGCATGTGATCGACCTGGGACAGACCGGGTTCAGTCCTCATCAGGTTTGATCCCTGGCACCCCATGTAGTCCCCAAGCCTGCCAGGAATGACTTCTGAGCACAGAGCCAGGAGTAGCCCCTGAGAGCTGCCAGGTGTAGCCCCCCAAAAAAAATAATAAAATAAAATAACGTGCCTCCTTATCGAATGGCAAGTTCAATGTCCTTGGCCATACCATTCTCATGGGGGCCTCACTCAGCTCTTTTGTGGGGAGAAGTGGGGACAGTGTGGGGCCAGGAATCAGACTAGGGATCATGCTGGGCCTGAGCTTTCCCCAGCTCCTAGGGTGAATTTCCCGAGGACATATATGCTCCTGGATCCCAGCCAGGGCCCAGGCATAGCTCCTCTGCACTTTGTCTGGGTGGATGTGAGACCCTCTTTGTGCCAAGTACAGCCTCTTGTCAAGCTCCAGTTTGGCACTGTCCCTTTGTCCAGAAACACCAGCAGGCAGCAGTGCCTGGATTATCCAGACCCAGCTGGATCACCATAAAAGTCCCTCACATGAACAGCTCTTGTCTGCCTTGCCTGATACCCCTAAACCCCGGGTCTTAGTTGTTGCTCTCAAACAGCTCCCATCCCTTCCCTTGTCCCTCTCCCCATGTGGGCACCACAGTGGTGGCCACCTGGCCCACACTGACCGGAGCTGAACTCAGGGCACTCCCCGTTCAGTTTCGTACTATTCTTGTCTCCCCACTGACTGGGCTTCTTGGCTCCCAAGGCCGTCACCTGATATGCCACCTGTCGCTCTGGACACCATGAATGAGCCATTAGTCACATCTTTCTATTCTGGGGCTCACTGGGTCATTCAGAATGGTGAAAGATGCCAGCAGTCAAGGCATGCTGCACCTGGCAGAGTCCTGCCCTGCACATTGGACACAACAGGCCTGTGACGATGAATACGAGCTGGGCTGTTGTCACCCATAATAGAGCATGACATCAGTCATGTCTGGAAGCGAGGGCAGCTTTTGGGAGCGCTTTCTAAGTCTTATTTCCCAGGCAGTGCTCTCAAGCCTCAAGTGAAGTCTTTCAGAAGGAAGGCCATAGTCTCCAGGCTGAACCGGGATTGGAAAAGCCAAGTGGGATTTGAAGGAAGCAAACCTTGTATTCTCCCTTCCAGGCTGGCTGCCCAAGCAGGCACTATGCTCATGTCAGATTTTTGTGCCAAGTCCAGTCAAAGATGCCCCGTAATTGTCCATCTTCTCTGCATGAACACCCTGCTTTAACATGGTGATAGCAGCATGTACCACTGGTAGCTCATTGTTGTGTTTTATTTTATTGGGGGGTGGGGATTGGGGACCACAGCCATTCGTATTCATGGATTTCTTCTGACTCTGCACTCAGAAATTATTCCTGGTGATGCTTGGGGAATCATATTGGATGCCAGAGATCAAACCTTGGATAACTGCATGCCAGGCAAATGCCGTACCTTTTTGTTATCTCTCTTCAGGCCTTGGATGTGGCTTAATTTACACAGCTTGTCACACTGACATAATTGTTTTAGTTCACTAGTGAAGAAACCAGGGTTCAGAAACCACAGCTTAGGGGCCAGAGAGATAGCACAGCAGTAGGGCATTTATTTGCACACAACAGATCCAGGATGGACCTGGTTCAAATCCTGGTATCCCATATGGTCCCCTGAACGGTGCCAGATGTGGCTCCCAAACCAAAAACAAACAAAAAACAGGAACCATAGCTTAGCCACTGTATCTCAAGCATGGACTTCCAGGAGTGTTCATTGAGGTATCCAGATGGGGACAGGGAGCCAAGATGCTGAACTGAGCTGTTAAAGGTGAATTTTGTAGGCAAGTCTCTGAGGATCCATAAGAGGCTTCTGGCAGATTCTATTGTAGAATGGGTGATCAGTAAGAGCTGCTGCCAGACTCTTGACTAGGGCCTGTTGGCAGTAGTGGTGAAATGGTTTTTGAGAAAGTGTGCTGTTTGCAATACTCTGGTCAGGGGCTTGGGCTGCAGGTGGTGCTTCTCAATACCTGACTGAGGGAACCAAAGGCCTTATTTTTCATCTGTGTGAAAGGCACAGGGCCCCAAACAAAGGTCCCTGCTCTGCCATCAGCCCCATGCCTGGGAAATGCATGTGCCTTTCTGGACCTTGGATTAGAAGTCCTACAAGTCCCAGAAGCCCTGGGGGAATTCCATATAGTAGAACAACAGGAATGAGCCTATGCTGAAGGATCCAGGAGTGAGGTAGAATATGAGAAACCTTCCCCCGTGACCTGCTTGTGATGGAAAATGTCTTGAGAGAAGCCAACTTCTATCCCCAGCTCCTCAGGTTCCTGAGCACTGCTTGGTATGGCCCTGGAATCACTGGAAGTGGCTTCAGGCTCCAAACTGGCCTTTGTGAAAAAAGAAGGAAATAGAGCAGGAGACAGAATACAGGAGTTGTGACGATTGCCTTGCATGTGGCCAACCCAGGTTTGAGTCCTGGCATTCCATATGGTCCCCACAAACTTAAACCTTGACAGGAATGATTTCTGATCACAGTGCAAGGATAAACACTGAGCATCACTGGGTGTAGACCAACTCCCCCCCAAAAAAGGGTGTGTGTGTGTGT